>WSTJ01000017.1:0-68291 GCA_019623705.1 Ceratobasidium sp. 428
AACATGCGAGTCCACTCAAGAAAGAAATAAACGCCCAGAACATGGACAGACGTGCCACATTCAGTGAGACCAGATAAGTGGGCAGCATGTCTAATGCGTGGGTAAGAATTGGGGCGTTCATAGTATGCGATAGTAGAGTTGGATGAGATGGAACGCAGTGAGGGTGGGATGGGGAATCCTTGTCTCGATCTCGTTTTAACAAAATGTTTGACAAGATGCTTTCTCAATGAGCAGCCGAAAACCGGAACGATCAAAAATGTCACCGGCATATTGGAAATAAATAGTTTTATTTGTGGCGCCGGAAAAAATATTTCCAGACACACAAGCCAACCAAAGCCACTCACCATTCAGACATAGTACAGTGTTTGAAATAGTTTGGGTCTTCCGTCTTGTATGTATCTGTCTTAGTGAAAGCTGGCCCTGTACCTGCTTCAGTAAATATAGAATCGGATTGTGGGAAAATAAAACACCTATTAGCTAAGGGTTCAGCTCCTAGTGATACCAAGATTAGTACGGCTGGGTAAGGATGTCAGCTATCTCTTTGCCATCTTAACTCCGAAAGGCTTCCCAACCTTGGTGGTATATTCTCTGGGAATACTAGGCTGTGTATTCACACGGTCCGACTCCCACATGCACCTTATCAATTCGGGCATCTTCTCTAGATCTGCTTGGCGTGTGACATTTTGTTGAGTACCTGACCCAGAATAGCGGGCCCCACCTCAAAGAGCTTGTAGTTGGCAACCAGCAAGCAGACACGCCAAGATCCCTGAAACACGGAGTTCTGTACTTATACGCTCAGCCTCTACCAGATCAGCCATGTATGTCTTCCTTTGCAATTGTTCCCATACTTTGTGTCCGTGATCTAGTTTGCGTTTATATCTTTATGCGCTAGTTCAATTCTAGTTATATTGTCAACTGATCGCCGTTGATTTCAGACATATGCCCGCAACATGCCATTCAACACAATTTGTTTTAATCATAAGACACATGTGGCGTCAACTCAGGTTTTTTCCCTCCGCTCCAAAATACCCATTGCAACCTACAGCCTCCTCCAACCCCTGTTTTTTCCGTTCAATCAACCAGACTCATGGATGCTGATTATCTCCTCCACGCCCGGCGCTCCCCTCTTGGGGCTATACTAGGAGTTCTCACCGCGCTCGCTCTTGTGATATTTCTTGCATATTTATGGTGCCGAGAGCCTCGCATCCCTGTCCTTCCCCATTTACAACGTATTTGGCGCGCACTTCTCTATCCAGTAGTCCTTCTCTACCGTCTATATTGGAACAGAGACCGACTTTTCATATCTATACCCCTTGGCACTCAGATTGAAACCTCGTACTATGTGCGGGAAGAGCCAAACTCATTTTTCTCGGTCGACGAAATCGGCATACTTGTGTTTTCACTTCCTGGTGTCATATGGGTCCGATATCGCAGAGAACACGGGGACGAGCTACAGTTTCATTTGCTACTCAACACTCTGGTTTCTGTTGCCCAGACCCCTACCCCTTTACAAACAATCCGCTCCAGCTCACACTTGACATCAAATAGAGCTGCGGAAAGATTGAGTCTAGACCTATTGGCTCGTACAAGCCTAAACATTATCCCGCAATCGTCCTTGCCGGAGCTGGTCCACCCGACACCTCTACACGCTGCTGTCCGTATTGCTTTGTTGCCAGGTTTTACCCCCTCCCTCAACGCTCCTATATCTAGTGCCACCAGCAGAGCTCCGCACGAGAATATCAGCGGCTATGATTTTGTTCTTGCTCCCACCCCTCCTCCATCTCCACAGTCGGTCGTCTCTACCATTGGGAGCCTTGAACAAGATTAGGCTGAAGCCCACCGGTCTTTTGTAGTTTATGATAACCTACAAATACATAGACTGCACTGCGCTCACACTAGGTTTTTTCTTTCCTTCTCCTTTTTTCTTTCTTTTTTTCTTTTTTTTTTTTCTTCCATGCTCGTACATGTAGTTCAATGTCCATTGTTTTAAGCATCTCTCTAAGTTTTTGTCTTTTTTTCATCTACGTTTAATCGCTCTTTGGTTGCATTGGTACATGTCTACGCCTTTCAAAACTATACAACCAAAAAACTCTATGTTTCAATTTATTTATTTAACACATTCAATCTGCTTCGGTTAGAAAACATAGCTTGAGATAGCTTACAGTAACCTGAGACATTTAAGAGACTTCAGTCCAGCAACCGTGAAGGTGCGTGTCCAATGCTAACTAATGGGTCAATCGCTGTGGCTAGTAGGAGAAACGTGGCATCGCACGCAGGCGGAGTTGTTCCAGGCGGTAACCCAGTCGCGGAATGTTGACCTCTATTGGACGTACCGTTGGAGGGAGGTGTGTACAGTAGACACTCGCAATTCGAGTTGGGTCAAGGCGAGCCGCTGGGCTTTGATCTACGTTATAGAAGAGCTCAAATCAGCGCGAAAAACTAGTTGATTAAGAAGCAGTTAGATCGGAGGACGAAAACAGAGACTCGCCGAGCTTGCGATAGTGAAAGATGTTTGCCCGTTCGTTCCCAGTTTTGTCGAATAACCGCAGCCTCCCAGATATGAGCACGCGGTCGACTCTTTGCATTATTCGTGTCTGAGATTATCTCGGCGTCTCGAAACTAGAGTTACGACCATATACGTGTCGTTCAGCGTGGTTTTCATTTTCGTATAAGTAGTGACGTGCGGTCGCCTAAGTCCAAGACGATGAGCACCTATTGCGTTGTTGTTACTGACAAGGAGTGTTGTGGAGACACAAGTTCGCGCAGCACGAGCAGAAGTTCACAGGAGACAAAGACCTGTTGAGCTCGAACAAAAATTAAACGACGCAGAATCGCAGCAAGATTCAGGTTTTCGCAGCGAGTTGCTAGGAGGTGGAAATCAATAAATTAGCACAAGCTAGCCGAGAATATATGAGCTTGAGCCAGGTTCAAAACCAAGCGGATCAGTCGAACAGAACAGTGAGCAGCAAGAAAAAGAGACGATCGAGTAACTGTCCAGAGTATGATAGAGCATTTTCAGATGCAGAGTTCGGGTAGACGAGGAGAGCCGTTCGCTATGTTGGAGTTGGTGACGGTGGATATATCTTACGAGAACTAAGGCCGTATGAGTGAGAAATCCAGGTGGGGTGGTTGACGAGCAAGACGGTAGTGACAAGCAAGTGTTTACCGAAAGAAGTCGGCTAATACTATGTGTCATCAAAGAAACTAAGCGCTCAGCGACTAGCCCCTTGCGCCACGACGAGTCGAAGTAGGGGGATAATGTAAATCTGATAACAAGTGACAATCAAAATCTTTCACGGAGAGAAACTAACAGTCATAGCTCTGTTTTCCCACGTAGTTGAATGACCCCGTCAACCTCGGCGTTACAGATACTGATATTTCGCGTAGTTTCCCAATTGTGTATTTAGCAGAACGACGTGTAGAGTTGTTTACAGCACGAGGTACGAGAGCTCAAGCCACAGCGGAAAAGACTGCCGAGCGGTTTCAAATAGTTATAAATCGGGAGCGTCCCGCTTGTAACTTAAAATATGGCAAAATCTGATTGCACCTAGCTAAAAATCTTTGGTTGCCTTTGCCATACACCCTACCCGTGCTGTTCGAAATGTAGTTAGAGCTTGGGTGATCGCAAAACACCAAGTAGGATGACAACGGTCTGGAACAACATGCGCGGCCGAATATGCTGAGTTTTTACCGACGGCGACACTTAGGGGCCGGAAATTTCATTTGACACATTGAGCACTGCAATCGCGGACGATAATCGCGTGATATGTGCTGTCAGCTTTGGCCTGTATGAACATGTGTGTACGTGTTGAACCAGTCCGGAACAGGGACGGCCCAGGCGCCAACGGTCTTTCGTAAGTTCGAAATAGTCCGGTCTTAAATAGTCTCCCTCGCCTGTTATGGTAATAGAAAATGGTGCAAAACTCTGAGGATATATGCGCATAAATTCGCAATTTGAACATGCCAAAAAACTATTTAAGGCCAACGCAGACATGCCGCTACCTCACCTCACTAGTATCGAAAGCACAGGGCCCGCTGTGTAGTACACTCTTTAACACTCTTCGTGAGGCTCAAATATCCTGATCTATACTACGGCTACAATGCCATCTGCTTCCACTCGCCCACAACGTCCCTATCGTAGCAGTCTTCCTAACTATACCTTTCATTGTCCTTCTTGCGGTCATGGCATTGCTCACAATCGCATCGAACGTCACTGTGCCATCATTCGTGGGGTGAACCGCCGTCGCATCGGACGTTATGTTAATGTTCGTCAGCTCCGTCTGTTCATCGAAATCGCACGCGCGGAGCTTGACTGGACCAATGCTTGGGTCAGTATGGAGCTCCTCCAGGCTATCATCGCCCATATTGCGCAGATGCGCGACGAAGACGACATGGACATTGACACTCAGCCTTCGCCCATCCAAGATGTGATCCATCGGCTTGCGGAGCTTGGATTGACCTGCAACTGAGGCGTAAGTGTTTACACCAACGTTGAGGTAGGCCCGCTATCTATTGAACCGTTGCATGGTTTGCTCATGAACGCTTGGACAGATATTGAGTGAACATTGGTCAATTGCCTAGTCTTTGCTTACCTTCTGTTGATTTCTCGCTTTGAATGTACTGCTTACTGCCTTCTGTTAATCTCTCGTTTTGAATGTATTGCTTGCTGCGTCCTACATGAACGTCTGAGTTTTTCAACTCTCGTGCACGAATCAATGAATACGTGTCTATTGTAATAAAGCGCTCGAAGGGTTCACTTGATTGCACCGCAACCAAACGCTCACAGGCGGCTTATATCTGCGCGACATGTTCTACTTAGTGTCGACTTTCGGAATTGCCCAAATGACAAATCGATATGAGTACTTCAGCCTTCATTGTGCGTCCTCAAAGCGCATCGGCGATTGTTGGTCACATCGAATCGGCACTTACCAGGCGCTGGCGACCGCACTCGTATAACCTGGACTGCGGAAACATATGAGGGTCTCGCGCCAGGTTTGCTTTTGTCCGATCAACTGCTACATGTTCGGGAACCGACAAGAAGTCGCCACAAATTGAGTCGTAATAACGCGGTTTAGCTAGCCAGCTCGTCGGTCGCTACCATCAGATCGACACAAACCCGACAAATGGAGCTACCGCAAGCTCAGATGTCCACAGCCATTGATGGTTCGTACGGATCGCCCGTAGCATTTCATTTAATTCAACCGTTTATTCGAACTTTAATCAGAGCATTTCTTCTGCCTAAACCACGCAAACCTGTTTGTTCGCGTAGCTCCGTGACATGACGGGCGTGAATCGCGAGGTATTCAGATCGATCGAGAGTGGCTTTATGTTCGTGCTAGCTGCACTAGGTGTTGATCCGTCGTAAACCAGCCGAGTAAGGCGAGCTACGCCTTGTTGATCACAAAGCATCGATCGATCGTAGCTCGAACAGTGCGAACAGGATTTGTGATGGTCTCGCCTCTTACTCGGCTTGACTAAGATATGTTTGCTAGTGCGACGACACCTCAGACAGACGCTCTACCTGTCCGATCCGCCCAGACCACTTAGCAGCTGCTTGCTCCCATCGCAGATAGCACAAAAATCCGGTGCTGTAAACCGAGTAATGCTTATTGTACGCAGGCACCGATAGGCACGCTACCTTACGATGCGCGCCTGTGCATTCACTCCTTCAAATTTGGCAGCAAGCGATCATTTTTCTAAGTTATATCGGAGGTTACACCGACCACGAGACTCCAATCCTCAGCCACGATGTTGGCTAAATAGGTAAGTCGGTCTCGCAAATACCATATTACCTATTTCAAGCCTGATCACCGGTTATATGCGCAGATTTACATGTGTGAGTCTGGACTTTGACGGTTCGTAGAGACACAGTCATCCGACGAGAGCGGAATGCTGTGATATCTGCATGTCTACCTTGTAGTAGATTCGTCGACAGAGAGAGGGGTATAAGAGACCAACTATCTGAGCATTCTCTGGCACATCCACCCACTCTCACTTCTCTTTCTACATCGCTCATCATCCTTATTTTTTCATGCCTGTTTCTCGTCGCCAACGTAGGCCAGAGCCGGTGGTCACTTGCTCGCCGACTAAGTCAAACGATGCAGGTGCCGGTCTCGCCGATTCCTCTGGGACGCTTGCAGGCTCAACCGAGCCGGCAGTTGTCGTGTCCGATCACAAGGTTGTGCCTGGCTGTGACAGTCCAGCTCGACAAGGCACCACTATAGATGAGTGTTCACCCGTTACAAACCCGTCAGAAAACTGTAGTGTTTTAACCGCTCAGTGCATTCCGAGCGATGTCGCGACCCCCTCACGAGTCGGCACGCCGAAACCTGACGACGCACCCGAGCCCGGTGATCTCGAAGAGGTCGAATCATCCGAGATCAGTAAGTTTGCTTCCTTAAAATGTTGGCGGAGCCCTTATTCCTTGCGCAGATTATCTAGACCCGCCAGACAACCTGTTCAAGGTCAAAACCGAACCCGATGCGCCCCAAGTCCCAAAGCCGGGCACACTATTTGCGGCCACTCACAAGTCGCAGCAAGCGGCGGCATCCGCCCGAGCCGGAGGCGATCCTCATGTGTGGCTCACGACTCCGATGGCGAAGACTGGTACTCCTGCCCTCGACCACGCGCTGGACGATCTGCGTTCTTCGCGCTACTGTCTGTGGATGGGCGATTCTCATCGCATCCTCAAGAACTGCGCGTGGGTCGAAGGCGAACAGCCCTACACGGCTACACTACAGTGGAAGCCGGATTCGTCCAGCAAGATTGCGCACGACGAAGGTGACGCTATCCTGTGTTTCCTCGGCGCGGTTTCAAGTACCGGCTGTACCGTAGGCCCTGCGGGTGGCTGGCAGGTGTGTTTAAGAACTATTCAAGCCCACAGCTTACTAACACCAGTTACAGCCGCTGTACGGCGAGAAGAAGTTAGACAAGCAGAAGCGAAACTTCCGTACAGTTAACCCGGGACCAGCATCCAACATTCAGCCGATCTATTGGGACACCCAGGTCCAAGGCGCGACTCGACTTATTGAAGACGGATGCAAACCTTCAAAACCCGGCTCTTACGTGATAACGCATTGCTTCGCTAATAAACAAGAAAGCTATATCCGCCTCCGTTCGCCATTGTTTTTGGTCAGTAAATGCCAACTCGTTGAACGTACGTACTAGACCGAGCTGATCCCTGTTGATTATCCAGCTGAAGGCTGTCGTTCAAGACGACCAGGAAGATCGGGAAGATGATACAGACGCCGTTTCTTCACATGGAGAAGGTAAGCGTTGTTTTATAATTCCTTTAAAACCACACACTTAAGCTATACGCTTATCTCTTAGAAACGTCGGACAGCTGTGAGTTTCCGTCCTGGAGCATAGGGTCGGACACGCGAGAGGCGTTCGAGCGTGTTATAGAACAAGGCCATGAGCCTCAAGTGCTTGAAGCATTCGACCGTAACGATCGGCTTATACACCCGAACAATGTCGTATCGACCCTTACCGGGGCGATTGTAGTTGTCTACTGTACGCTGGAGCGATCCCGGTTCCCGAAGAACATCAAACGTCCGAAGCCGGAATATCAGTTCTACGCCAACCTCGTAAAGGTTCAGGTGGTCAAGAACGCACCGCCACCCAAGCCTACTGCAGGGATTAAGCGCAAGTTCGTTCGTAGCTACGGTGCGACTGATCGGTTTGGTTTGGACTCGTCGGATGAAGCGGCTCCCGTTAAGAAGGGGAAGTTTACCGAGTAGTTTTGTAATTGGCTGGGCTCGCTAATTGTACTGGCTTAACATCGTTTCCCCTCTCCCTTATAAGTGTCTCAGCCTAATACGTTGTACGGTTCCGTGTTGAACGGTTAATCAATGGTTGGATTTCTTGTGTCGTTTTGCCCTGAAGGATAGTTATCGTACGCATTGATTTCTCCGAACAATTTGCCTAATAGTGCTGACGTTTATGGCACACTACCAAATTAAGTGCTTGTACACGCTGAACAACTTAATTTTCGTGGCTGTGAAATTCCGTAAGCATTTGAAAAATCTATCACCTGACCGGCAAGGTCTGTGCCGCTCGGCGGCGCTCGTGCGTTAATAGCTTGCAGGCTGTAACTTGACTGGAATATACATCGGACACACCCCCGTAAGCTATCCGGAACATTGTTAGACAAATTCCAAATTTTGCAACCGCATTTGCTGTCCCTGATAGACTGTATGCATCTCGAGTTTGGCGGCACTGTAGACTCCCCATGATCGCATCTATTGACTGAGTCAGATAGCACCCAGGTCCACAGGGGACTGGAGACAAGAACAACAAATCTGGGAATTCTCCCTGATTCTCCAGGTTTGCTTACGGAGATGCACCCTTTCTCATTACATCTCATGAAGCAAAAAAAAAAAAACCTAGTTCTATTCGCCATCTTGTTCAGGAGCTGTACTCCTGACGCGACACAGCATGCCCCCCACCACAGTCATAATTGACCTCGAGGGCGTAGTAGTATGCTCCCCCAGATGCTTAGATTATGCAATGTGCATTAGAGTCCGGCACTTCGTCACTGAGATTGACTCAGGCAGTGTCGTGACCCGCTCTCACGCCTCTCGACCTTTGCGCTGCGCGCCTACTTTCCTGTCTCTTTCTCTAGCGCTGAACGCGCCTTCAAACTTTGTCTCGTGGCTTGACGCTCATAAGCCCCTTTGTAAGCAGCCCTTACCCAAGCAGCACAGCCCGTGCAGCGCTCTTCCTTTCTGCCACCACTCGTGGCTATGACTTGTTTCCACTGTACCGACCCACTTCTATGATGTACTGCCCCGCTCTACGATGTATGACTCACGTACGCACAGACCATGTACCTCGTAGTATATATACAGTGGAGAACAAGCCGAGTACCCTCAGCTTGTTCTACCTCGTCAACTCTCCCCTCTACAGTGTGACTATACTAGCAGGCTTTAGCGCGGCTAGTGTTACAAGTAAGGTAGCGTTAGATTAGCATAGCAACTAAGCACTTCGGGCAGTCGATCCTCACTCCCTTTGGATTGGACTTAAGACCACCCCGACTCGTGGCTTGTACCAGCCACTAGACCCACGACGCAAGACACCACCAGTGCCTATTCAGGCCCAGGGACCGCGGTCCACATTGTAGCCACGAGGCGCACCCACAAGCGGGTCGCAACAAGACACCTTCAGCACAAGTGCGAAGTGTACCGAGTCCCTTGATGGACATAAGAGCGAGCTCACACCTTAGATAGTACAGGGTTGTGACAGGCAGCCAACGCATCCGAGCGTAGAAAATATATATTCAAGCTTAGATCAATAAGATCAAACACAGGCATCAGAAGTCATGTGGGAGCAGGCTGTTGGTAGCCGGTGGGGGGAGCTGAATCAACCTATCATGTCGCTGCGCTACAACGGCCGGCAGTGACATCACTTGTGGGATAAATGCGTGGGTTGTCTGGCTGAATCCCATTGCTCTCCGCCCAGCGTTATTATCGTCAATAATTTGGTATCCATACTACATGAGTAACAGATGTAGTAAGTTCAAGTAGAAGGCCTGTCGAACAGCACGGGCCTAATCTGACGCTTTGGCACACTTTATGCACTCTCTAGCGTTGCCTTACTTTTTCTCACCGCAGCCAGTGCATGTGTAGCCCCCATCAACACGCACGATTGTCTTGTCGCCCCCGTTTGTTGTTTTGTGGTGTTTTTTCTACCATACCTACTACTCACAACTACTCAACTTCCCGACGAACGAAACCCAGTGTCATGACTTGACACACTTCCACATATTATATTTTATTTTATTACATTTTCTTTAGACACATACCTTTTATAGAACATTAGTAAGGATGTGTCATCTCTTTGTCATCAGGGTTCATTAGTCAGATGTCACGTGATCATAGAATCTTCTAGAACCATTAGTCATCCTGTATTTCAACTCTCATATCAAATACCTGTATGACTCGGTTCGCTTCTTAGTTTGTACACGTAGATACAAGGCTGTGTTCCCAATTGTATATAACCAAGGGCAAGTTCGAGGTTACAGACCAAGAACTTGACCTCCTCGTCAGTTCTAGTTTACTCTCCCATTCCACTAAGTCACTGTTCCATCAGGGAACATACTTCTTACTTGTGATTAGTGGTTTATCACCTTATCTTCGAGTAAACTTGACATTAGGTCAAGTTCTTCTCCAGGTCGTTGCGGCAGCTCCCCTCGCTGTCAAACCACCTTTGGTCATCGTACCCCATCTACCTATACTTTGTTGAGAACCTGCTTGGGACAAGCACTGGTCTGGTGAAACGATAGATCCACGGTGACCCTTGTAATAATCAAAAGCAAGGATGTGCAATCAGTAACCAGGGAGTACCGCCCCCTCGTAGTGTAATCTTCACCCCATCAGGGACTCATATCCCCCACTTCAGCGTTCCTAGCCAGTCAAACCAACCGCTTGCAGAAATCACACCGGACGCTTATAGCTATAAGCCGGCAGTGACTGTTCAACGCTAGTTGCAGAGACAAGGAATTAGCGTTTAAGAGTGGTTAACTATTGATCGAGTAACCTTTGGGTGAACGCACAATAAGTCCTGGCTGAACAGGCATTCAAACCCTGGGAACAGTGTTCCAACTGCTCTTGGTATCACCCCAACAAACGTTGTTGGAAAACATACTCGCGCGCTGAAGTCTTTGCGGGGGGACCGGTCGAATCATCTGTTTGAATTATTAAAGTCAAACCACAGAAAGTCGGTCGCGCTCAACAAGGATTTGTCACTCCTCCAGGTCATCACATCTGCTATATCTGTTTGCGCTTGAACGACGGATCGAACACGCTCAAGTGTCCATACTGCCCAAAACCCAAAGCTTTCGAAACCGTTGAAATTTGGTTTAACCCAAAAAGTCAACTATAAACATCAGTTCGTCATTGAGTTCTCTCCTGGCTACCGTTCTCAATCTTCTTTAGTGTTACCTCCTTTAAACGCTCGCGCCGAACCCTTGGCCGTCGCGCCTCCCCCTCGATCACAACCGTTACCTGCCCTTAGGTACCCCACTCCTGAAACCTCCCAACTTGAACCGGCAATCTTGCCCCACATTGGTTGGACAATCAAACCCAACGGAAATATTGGGTTGTACCTGATCGATATACCAAACACCTTTACAAGCCTCTATAAGAAAAGGGCGTCAAATTTAGCAAGGTTGTTGTGGTATCAAAAGTGGGAAGACTTGTATACGGAAGAACCGCCGACATACCAAGAGGAAGAAGTTGTTGCCCCCTCATACTTTAATACACTAAAAAGAAAAAGAGAAGACAATGGCGGCCCCACCTCCTCCCAATTTTGGAGATATGACGATGGGAGAACAAATCACCTGGCTATGTAATGCGATGACAAATATAGTATTAGCTGTCGATGATATTAGAGGAAATTTGGCAGTAGCACGTACGGAAATACAAGACCTTGAAACCCAGATGACAAACGACCGAACTCATTTTGATGAACAACTCGGCTTAGCTGGAATTGATGTAACAAACACGTTCAACCATGTAGTAGGCATTGAAGCTCTTGTAAACACAGTTATCACCAATCAGAATCTCCCTGCTCCAATAGGAGGAGGGCAACAACAACAACAAGGGGGTCAACAGGGAGGACAGCAACAACCGCCCCCTCAACCTCCAGCTGGTCCTATTGGGCAAGTCAAGATGGCCAAACCTAATAAATTCGACGGCTCCAAACGGGAGGAGCTTCACAAATTCATGACGTCCTGTCGTCTCTTCATGGACACCAATATGCCAAATTATGGAGAAGATGCCAAGATTGCCTGCATCATTTCATACCTCTCTGGGTCGGCCCGTCAATGGGTCCAATCGTATCTTGAAGTTGACATGCTCGGTAACCAAGTGGTACTTTGGTTACACGATACTACATTATTCTGGCGGGAAATGAACGCTCGATATGGTCAACTCAACAAAGGAGACGACCACAGGCAGGAACTAAAGAAACTACGACAAAAAGGCACTGTCCAAGATTATCTTACTGAATTTCAAAGGCTGTCAGCGTACCTGGGCTATAACGACATTACCTTGCGGGATATGTTTTATGACCATCTTTCCATGGAGGTCAAACACAGCATGTTGGCACAAAGCTTTGACCCAGCTGGGACCACCACCTTCAATCAAGTGGCAGAGCGAGCCCTGCTTATTGATAAACATATTCAACAATTTGCAAAGGTTGAAAAGCCAAAAACCACCTCTCCTTCCACCTCCACCACTACCGCCCGTACCACTACTACAACCACTACCCAAGCCACGCCCGCCAAAGCCTTATTATCAAAGGGCGACCGCGTTTTTACCATCGGAACGGATGGTCGCGCTACTCGTGGCAAAGTTACTAAAATTGCCAAAAATGCAAAAGGGTTTAACGCGCCTTGGGTTAAATGGGACGGTCAGGATGGAGAAGTGAAAATGACCTTTGACTCGCTAAAAAAGGACACTCGGCCAGCACCTAGTACGCCAAGTGACACCAAAGGACCAGGACCAATGGATCTAGATAGTGCGGGCAAAGGAAAAAACGTATTGATATGCAACCGTTGTCAAGGCAAGGGCCACATGGCCAAAGATTGCCCAAGTAGGCCCATGTCTGGGTATGAAGCCTCGGTGGAAAAAGTGGAATCAGAAGAAGAAGAGTCGGAAAAAGACGATGCCTGAACAGAACCAGGAGGTCTGTTTTAGGCGAAATCTTAATCAAGGTGGAAGTGCACAATAAGAATAGTATAGAAGATCTGGAATGTATGAGCCTGGAAAATAAATCTCAACTTTTGCTCTACTTCCGTGCGCGACCACTAGAAACAACTTCTGACCATAAATCTGCTTATACCATGAAAAACTTCCAAGGCTGGGCTATGCTTGATTCGGGAGCCACCTCCACTTTTATAAATCGCCGTTTAGTCGACGAATTCAAAATACCAACCAAAAAACTGAAAACACCAAGAAAGCTTCGTGTCATTGATGGACGCGACATTGCATCTGGGCGAGTCACAGAGTACTGCGCCCATAATCTTGAAATATTCGGGCACAACGAAATTTTAAGTGCTTATGTAGTGGATGTTGGGAAACACAACTTAGTGCTGGGTATGTCCTGGCTAAGTGTCCACAACCCCACGATCAACTTTAAGGAAAAGAGTGTTTCTTTTACCTCCCAGTTTTGCGCCAAAAACTGTCTTCATACGGCGCACACTATCTTCTCGGGCCATACCCCGGAAATTGAATTCGGCTGCTACCACAGAACTACCACCAAATTACCACGAGTTCTCAAAAGTCTTTGCAGAAGAGGAAACAAGCCCCTTACCTCCTCATTGCCCTTACGATATACCAATTGACCTCAAACCAGACACACGGCCTAGGCATGGTCCCATCTATAGCGTCGGGGTCAAGGAAGATGAAGAAATGAGGGCGACGATCCAACGCCAACTGGAACATGGACTAATTTGACCTTCAAAATCACCAATGGCGTCTCCCGTTATATTTGTAAAAAAGAAAAATAGCAAACTTAGAATGTGCATCGACTATAGGCGACTTAACGATATGACTGTAAAGAATGTATACCCACTTCCACGTACCAATGACCTCATCGAGAAACTTCGAGGTGCAAAGATATTTACAAAGCTCGACCTCAAATGGGGATACAATCTAGTACGCATCCGCGAAGGTGACGAATGGAAGACCGCATTCAAAACAAAATACGGTCTGTTCAAATACCTGGTTATGCCTTTTGGCCTTACGAACGCCCCAGCTACATTCCAACACTTTATGAATGACATCCTGCACGATATTTTGGATGTCTTTGTGATTGTGTACCTTGACAATATCTTGATTTTCTCAAAAAATCCCAAGGATCACCCAGGCCATGTTAAAGAAGTCTTATCTCGCCTAAAGAAACACAACCTTTACTGCAACTTAGAGAAATGCTTCTTTGACGTAACAGAGATTGACTATCTGGGCCTGATTGTCTCACCTGAAGGGGTACGAGTAGACCAGGAAAAAGTTACCAAGGCAGTTGATTGGAAAATCCCCCACAATGTTAAATCCTTACAAGAATTCCTGGGCTTTGTTAACTTTTACAGAAAATTCGTACTGAATTACTCTGGCAAAGCTCGTGCACTATTTAACCTGCTGCGTAAAGATACGGCTTGGAACTGGGATAAGGAAGCACAAGACGCCTATGAAGCTCCAAAACAGGCTCTCAAACCGGCACCGTTATTAATCCAACCTGATCCGGCCAAACAATTTTATCTAGAAACGGACGCATCAGATTATGCGGTAGGAGGGGTACTTTCCCAAATTGCGGATGACAGAAAAATGCACCCTATTGCATTTTTATCCAAATCTTCCTCACCAGCCGAAAGGAATTACGATATCTACAACAAGGAGCTCCTGGCCGTTATCAAATGCTTTAAGGAATGGCGCCACTTACTGGAAGGAACAGAACTACCGATCCAGGTCCTATCAGATCACAAGAACCTGGGATACTTTCAGACCACCAAAGAACTCTGTGGCCGCTTAGCGCGGTGGGCGAACTTCCTGGCCGACTTCAATTTCCAAATTTTGTATAGACCAAGTGCTCAAAACAAACGAGCAGATATCTTGTCTCGCAAGGAGGAACACCGCCCTGAAAGGGGGGGTGAAAACTCCGTTTTGCTGCCTCCAGAACTCTTTATTGCAGCAATAACGCCCGATCACGATCTCGATCAACAGGTCAAAGACGGAATCTTGGAAGACCCACGTTTGTCAAAGGTTATCACAGCTCTTAGAGATAATGAAAAGGTCAAGGACTGGGAATGGGATGACGGGTTTCTGAGGTTCAAAGGCAAAATCTACATGCCAAATGACAAAGAACTACGGAAACTTATCCTAGAAAGCTGCCACGATAACAGAGCGGCTGGTCACCCAGGACAATTCAGAACCTACGAACTCGTCTCTAGGAAATATACCTGGTCGTCCATGAAGAAAGCAGTTAATGACTACGTCTCACACTGCGAATCCTGCATACGCAACAAGCATAGTAATCAAGTACCCCCAGGCCTACTTAACCCCATCGAATTACCTCTCAGGCCCTGGGAAGAGATCACATATGACTTGATCACACAGTTGCCAGAATCAGAAGGATTTGATGCCATCCTCACAGTAGTAGACCGCCTGTCCAAAATGGTCCATTTTATCCCAACTACGTCAAACGCTACAGCCATTGATATTGCTAATCTGTTTGTTACCTACGTCTGGAAATTACATGGCTTGCCCAAGAAAACCATTTCGGACAGAGGACCTAACTTTAACTCTAAATTCCTGCGACAACTGTACAAGCGCCTTGATATCAAACCATCCTTCTCTACTGCCTACCGCCCTCAGACAGATGGCCAATCAGAAAGGGCAAACCAAGTAGTCGAAAGTTTCTTAAGGCACTACGTGTCACACAGGCAGGACAACTGGGTCTCTCTACTTCCTATGGCAGAATTCTCATACAACAATGGTATCCAATCTTCAACCGGCAAAACACCATTCTTTGCTTGTTATGGGTTCCACCCACAGTTTACCATTGGAGATACAGACACTAAAGACGTACCGGCAGCGGACGAACGTGCAGATTGGCTCAAGGACAGCTTTGATGAACTACGTGCGGCACTAGAAACTTCCAACCAGAAAATAAAGGAGTTCTATGACCGTAAACATCGCGCACCGGTCAAGGTTAATATAGGAGATAAGGTGTTCATTGATGCCCGAGACATACAAACAGATCGTCCATCAAGGAAGCTATCGGCTAAACGGTTAGGACCATTCCAAGTGCTTGAAAAGATCGGTACCCATGCTTTCAAATTAAAACTACCTCACACTATGAAAGTTCACCCTGTCTTCCATATCTCAAAAGTACTATTGAAGGAAAATGACCCGTATGAACGAGAACCTATCCCCTTACCTCCTGTGGTAACACCTGAAGGGGAAGAAGAGTACGAAGTCAAAAAAGTTCTGAACTCCAAGAAAATTCGAGGTCGGGTTAAATATTTGATTCAATGGAAAGGCTATGGACCAGCGGACAACACTTGGGAACCTTACGAACACTTAGTCAACGCAAGAGATGCTTTAGTAAAGTTCCACCAGAAGAACAAACGTGCTCAGAGGGACCATCGAGTCTAGACGGGGGGTAGTGTCATGACTTGACACGCTTCCACATATTATATTTTATTTTATTACATTTTCTTTAGACACATACCTTTTATAGAACATTAGTAAGGATGTGTCATCTCTTTGTCATCAGGGTTCATTAGTCAGATGTCACGTGATCATAGAATCTTCTAGAACCATTAGTCATCCTGTATTTCAACTCTCATATCAAATACCTGTATGACTCGGTTCGCTTCTTAGTTTGTACACGTAGATACAAGGCTGTGTTCCCAATTGTATATAACCAAGGGCAAGTTCGAGGTTACAGACCAAGAACTTGACCTCCTCGTCAGTTCTAGTTTACTCTCCCATTCCACTAAGTCACTGTTCCATCAGGGAACATACTTCTTACTTGTGATTAGTGGTTTATCACCTTATCTTCGAGTAAACTTGACACCCAGCCCCCTACACATCTACTGGACATATTGCCAAGCTTGCGATCATACTACACGCTTATAGTAGGGAAACATCTAGTTTTACTCCGTTTTTATCACGTCAAGCCTGTCAACCGCACATCCATGCATGCTGGACACATAGTGCGTGATTAGATACTACAGGGTAAGTCCCCTTTGGGCATGTTCTGCATGCAAATTGAGCTAGCGATGTTTCAAGAACTTTCTGGTGCCTTGACTGCACTTGTTCGGCCATTTTACACCCAAATTGGGATGCCGTACATCGCGAAAACGACCTGAGTCTCGAAAGCACTCAATAAGACGTTTTAGTTCGCTCAGACTGTTCAGGCAAACGCGCCTTTCCATAGTCCTATTGAGTACTCAACAGCAGTTCGACATCAACCCAAACAAGTAACAACAGAGAATGAATAGCGGATTTGGGGGCATACATGGTCACGTGACTCGTCTAAAGCACCGCTGCGCATGTATTTTCGCCGCAGTTTGGGTCAGAACACGTCGTCGTCATCTTCCCCCAGGGGTATTTTTGGTCGTAGAGTCGAATGGTGCAACTGGGAAGAAAAAATAACGGTGAGTTTTCAATATGCTCTCTGTTTTTACTTGTTTCTGTTAATGCCCGCCACTATTGAGTACTCAATAGGACTATGGAAAGGCGCGTTTGCCTGAATAGTCTGAGCGAACTAAAATGTCCTATTGAGTGCTTTCGAGACTCAGGTCGTTTTCGCGATGTATTGACTATACGAGTGTGATCCGACTCATACTGTACATCCCAATTGAAAAACTGTAGCTACATACTACCTATATACAGCAACTATATGGCCCGGTTGACAGCGGACCTTGCCGCCCCATGGCACATTTGGCCCGGAACAAAGGCCGACCTTGAGCTGTTCCGACCACAGTTTGGCCTGGGGATTTCCTGGGCTTTCTGCGCTGGCGCGCGGGTTTTGGCCCGTGGATTTCTGGACCCCTCCTTTAATAGGCCGGGGTCCTGTCTGCATCAGGAAAAACAGGATTTTTCATTACAACTTGGGTTTATAATTTCATGTAATTCACTAAATTTTGATGAATTCAATAAATCCCCCTAAATTAGCCTAAATTCAATAAATCTGGGGCTGAGAGGCTGAACCCCCCCTGGAAGCCTCCCCACAAGTAGTAGTAGCCTATGAGGACTGTCTGGTACAGAATTTACAGTCTCTGGCCAGCCCGGACCTGGGGCATAATTGACCAAAATTGACATAAATTGGGTAAATTGAGGTAAATTTGGGACATAGGACCCTAAATTGAGGTTAAGGAAAGGGGGGGAGTCCAGAACCCCCGTAATTGGTAAATTAGGGTAAATTAAACCTAATTTTGGTTAATCTTTTCCCACCAGTTTTCCTGATGTGGTGTCGGTACATAAGGCCTTGCCTTAATCTGACGATGAATGAACGATTTGAAATACAGTCATCCACCACGTGCCGAGACACCACCATGTAACGAGACACAACCCTGTGGAGCTAATGCATTTTGCTCAAAAGTGTACAAATTAATAGCACATTAAATGCTCTAATGGTATGTGAGTGTCACCAATAGATGAGCTTTTGAGTTAAAGAAACGTCTGAACACCGTCATCGGAGCATAGAGGGTATAGGAGCACAGCGCTGATACTGAAATCCGGTACTCTCCTAGTAAAAATATGAGGTATACGCCGAGCTTCATCTGTCTACAGATTGGTAAATTGTTAAATAATTTGTAATTGTAAAGCGAATGTCATTTATCTTTTGACAGCTGTCTCGCTACGTGGTGCTGTCTCGGCACGTGGTGGATGGCTGTACTATCATCTTACGTAATGATATTCTGCATAAACGCTGTATAACAATAATCCCAAAATGGATTTGCACAGCATACCTGCCCCTTTCCGCCTGTTGATGTGTAATAGAACCCAACACAACGTTGCACTCGACCACCACCACACCGGGGCCTCCGTTAGCTATTCGACCGGTGTCGTCCTTCCAGCAGGCATTTTTCGTTGTCGCTGGCGATAGCTTCCTCACTCATGGGCGACATGAACTGGGGCACTGGCTTTGGTTGGTCATCGGCGCGGAGCGAGGTACTAGGCGCCATAAGCTAAGCTGTACTGGCACTGATAAAAATAACACATAGCCCGCAAGCATGGGCCTATTCAGGAATTGGACATCCCCCCAGCGGAACGAGGCTAGATACCTTGAGCCTCACGAGACAGAACAATCGAATTTGCAAACAACGCCAGCCCAAGCGCCTCTTTTGGGATGCGTGGACCTTGACCTACTTCTCAAGATGCACAATCAGGCTATCAGGTATAGTGACCTTGGTCAGCTGCAAGATTCCGAAGAGCTGCATCTGAAAGTGCTCTCGACGCGCCGACAGGTGTTGGGCGGTGAGCACGCCGCTACTCTCAATAGTATGCACGGTCTGGCAGTCACCTACTTTGAACAAGAGCGGCTGGAGGAGTCGGAGCAACTTAACCTGCATGTGATGGCGATCCGCAAGCGTAGACTTGGTGATGAACACGCCGATACTCTCAGGAGTATGCACAACCTGGCAGCTACCTACTTTGAACAAGGGCGGCTGGAGGAGTCGGAGCAACTTGACCTGCATGTGATGGCGACCCGCAAGCGCAAGCTTGGTGACGAGCACGTCGATACTCTCCGGAGTATGCGCAGCCTAGGTGTCACCTACCGAAAACAGGGGCGACGGGAGGAGGCGGAGCGATTAGAACTGCAGGTGATGGCGATCCGCAAGCGCAAGTACGATAGTTGTTGGCTGTGCCACAACTCTTTATAGTTAACCCACACCTCAACAGACTCTTACCGCCACAGCGGCAACTCGAGGGCGCGGGGACATCATTTCCGGCGCTTTCAACCTTATCCGACTATCAGGCTAGCAAGCCGCTCGTTCGTGAACTTCGAGATGTATGTCACCCGGCTTTATGTAAAAAACATCGATCACATACAGAAACTTGCCATTTCACAGCCGGCTTCGGGCACACTTACTGAACCAAGACCACTCCTCGTAAGCAGAATAAACAGTTCCTCTATGTCTCATCAATTATCACACCTCCGCAGGACTCCCCGATGATTGTCGGCGCTCAAGATCAGGATGCACGGTCACGCGTTTCAGCGGCAACTGTAAGATCAACGCCGATATTCCGGGCATAGAGCGGCTGAGGTTAATCATACTTGACACTGCTTTTAGCCTATCTCAAGCGCTTTCAGCTATCTGGTACATCACGGATGCGCCGATCTGACTACTCGGCTAGATATATCGAGCTGTCCCGAAGCAGCTCTGTCAGGAGGTCGATTCGGTGACGTGTGGCGGGGCAATCTGCGGGATGGAATCGAAGTTGCAATCAAATGCTTGAGGCTGCACACAGTGGACGACGTGAGATGTAAAGTCGTTAAAGTAAGTCGTAAAATTAGTCAACGAATGAATCAGCGTTGACTTCTGCAGCATGCGGCAAGGGAGCTGTACTACTGGTCGAAGCTCAAGCACAAGAACGTACTAGAACTCCTCGGGTTCGCTATGTTCCAAGAGCAGCTGGCAATGATATCGCCCTGGATGGAGCATGGCACGCTCGATGAGTATATTCGAAAGCACCCACAAGTCGATCGCTGGTCACTGGTATATAGCACATTACAGTCCTTTATGTGTGACGATTCACTAAGCTCGTGTATATTGCGTCAGTGCTTGCAAGCGTCGGAAGGACTGGAGTACATTCATGTAGCTGGGATGGTGAGCAGACTCTCACCACTAATGGCCTCACGATTTATGCGTATATCATTCAGGTACACGGAGATCTGAAGGCTGCAAGTACACCTAGCACTCTCGGCGATTCTAACAAGCTAACATCAAGGTTCAGAACAACATGCTAGTCTCCACGGGAGGCATTGTCAAGCTCACAGACTTCGGGAACTCAGTAATGACTGACCAGTCCCTAGGTTTCTCTGCAACTTGTATCGCGGGTGGGGGAACGGCTCGCTGGATGGTGGCTTACTCTTGACCAGTAATCTCTAAGGCTAAACTGATGAATATTTTGACGCCCTTGATAGGCTCCGGAACTGATCAAAAGAGAAGATGAAACCGTAGCCGACAGGAGTATGCCGGCGGACATATATGCGTTCGGAATGGTGAGTCACTCATCGTACACCTGTATCGTTGGGCTTTGAACATCTCCGGCATGTAGACAATACTAGTGGGTAGTGTTCACCTATCATCGCTCACATATTCATCTTTGTTCTGTTCTAGGAAGTAATGACTGGGCGGAAGCCTTATTCGGAGTACAGGCGAGAACCCCGGGCAACGCTGGCTGCGGTCCAAGGAGAGCACCCTCGGCGACCTGGCGAGTTCCCAGAAGAGACAAGACATGGGAATGAGAGATGGAATGTGCTGGTGGCATGCTGGAACATGCACCCAGGCCATCGCCCGAGTGCTGGGCAATTGAAGGCTATGGTAGGCGCTCAGCTGCAATTTTGACGGTCTTACTCATGTGAGCTGCTCTAGGTAGCTAGCCTGGTGTAATTTGATCCCTGGCTATATATTTCTGGAGGTGTTCAACTCTAAATCGGCCGGCCGATGTCTATACCGCACTTTATATAGTTATATTTATAACAGAAACAGGTATCGTCGATAATTACAAGTGGCGGATCAGCTAAACATTGAAATAATCCAAGAAATCCGAATTCGTGATCATGATGCTCGGCAATTCAGAAATACAAAAGAGATTCATCCAGTCGGAACAGCCACTGGGAACCACTCGCCACACCTGAGCCCTGATGACTCATCCGTCCTAAGCGCCCTAAGTCGCCTTCCTCCTAACCACCACATCACCAAAATGATGCACGGTGCGCCAAACCGGATGGGCCTTGGCCTACGTGCACCAATGCTAAACTATCAGCAGCCACCAGCCCAGCCAAGTCCGGGAGCAGGGGGACCGATGCTGAAAGCCACAACTTTATTTGTTGGATCAATTTCGCCTGGGATCTCGGATTCGTTCTTGACTTCGCTTTTTGCAGTCAGTGGTTAATCATAAGTATGCGGTGACGAGGAATGTGTACTCATAATTGATGTGTAGGCATGTGGGCCACTATGCAGCTTCAAGCGCCTCCAAACGCCAGCTGGAAAGCCTCAAGCATTTGGGTTCGCGGAATTTGAGGAACCAGATGCTGTGTCTCGTGCGCCGCAGCTACCAGATGCTCGACTGTTGCCATCGTTGGAAGGTGGGCCACCCAAGAAACTACCGGTAAGCTACTCCGTTTTGATCATTCTTTATGGTTGTTGAGTATTTTTTTGCTATGTTCAGGTCAAATCGGACCAGAAAACACAAGGGTTGCTGAAAGCATATGAAGAGCAGTGTATGCAGTCTTCGGTGCGCCCTATCATTTTATCCTCCTTGTTTATCTCCCAGAAAATCCATTGCTTACGCCATGCTTTCCATCAGGGCGACGAAGTAGCGAAAATCACATCCGAAACACCCATCGGCTCACTTATCGCAGCTCTAACCGACCCATCCGCTCTGCCCATCGAACAACCAGGGAACAGAGGCGAGGATATCGTCATCCCGCCTCATCTCCAGGATCTGCAGGAACGGGACTTGCCTGAAGAACAACGTGGACTAGTGCTTAGCGAGATCTCGTTATTCCGTGAGGAGTGCGCGCAGGGACCGGCCGCCGCAGGTTGCGCCGCCTCGACAGCCCGGTGGAGGACGGGTGTGGGGTCAACCTGGGCCGGATGGCGGGAGAGATAGAGAGTACGAACGGGAGCGAGAGTGGGAGAGGGAGATAGCTCGTTTAGTTTCGTGAGCTCCCAGACGTCCACTGCCGGCTTGTTTTCATTTGACGGGTCGTATGATGCAGCGAGAGCGACGACACAAGCCTCGTGGATGCCAGTATATCCGGCTTCCAAACGCACAGACTAATAGGCACCGTCTTGCGCGCGCTCAGGGTAAAGATCGCTCGGAACCTTGTCAGCATCCGACCGAGCGGGATGATGACCGTTCGGGTAGCTTTCTGTATCGACCGGTACGCTCAGCCCTTTCGTCTTCCTTAGTGTTTATGATCATCTCACTGGAGACAGGTGTAATGGAGGCTCGGCGCATCTACCTCCTAGAGGATGGACTCGGGACTGACGACCAGAACGAGTGTTGCGTCGTGCGCGACTTGATATCGGACTGACAAGGGATGGAGCGTATATGATGGGACCCTGGTAGGAACCTATGAGGAGGTGGGGGTTATATAGGCATGCATTCGAGTCAAACGACTTGGGCAATCGATTGGAGAGCGGTTCACTCCAGCCAGGCAGTTTCCGTCATACTATTCCGCTGATTGATGTGTTTTGATGGCTCTATCAGATGCATTCTTCGGAATTGAAATCAAAATGGCTGAAGTTGGCGCGCTGGAAATGGTGAGTAAGACGCCTAATCCGTTTACGCGGAACCTGATTACTAAACTACGCTCGATTGTAGACAAGACTCGTACGCGGATTACCATTTACCTCTAATCCAGTAGACTAAAAATCACCGTTGTCCCGGTCTTAGGGGTCTCAATCGGTCGGCCGTCCTACGCAGAGTGGACGATCGATGTTTGTTGACTTGGACCGTGGCTGGCAGGATACCCAACATCGATGGAGACGAGATTTGGGGGGAGATGATGGGCGGCATCGCCGGAGTGTGAGAAAACTCAGCCAAAAACTTAAGCTTAGAGAACGGAGCTTCGAAAGAAGGTGAGTGCTGTATATCGTCTAATCTTAGACGGGTTGGCTCCCCTTGCTGAACTAGTAGAACAGCTTGAAGTATTGGCGATGTGTCCCGCCTACATGTATCTCGAGTAATCCAGAAAATAAATTCAATATAAAAGGTTCTCCATCATCTAAATACTAAGTGTAAGGACTGGCGTGGAGCCAGAATAGCAGAACCAGGCAGATCTGTTAGCCACCCAGCCACTTATCACGTCAAACCCAGATGACTCATCACGTCAAGCGCCAAAGCTAGTTCTATCTTTATTATTTAACCACCACACCCACCTCGCCGAGACAATACAAATTCTCCAACCCGGTAGCTCGCGATAAATATGCTCCGTTCCTAAGTAGCCAACAGCTCTCAATACCGTCAAACCAAAGAACCGGCGGGCTATGCTTGAAACTATGCTTCGATTTTGCCACGGCCGCGCACACGTTGACACGGGTTAAACAGCTCCGATGTATTGGATACACCATAAATGGTCGATTCACTCGACTCCTGGCGCACCTTTGCCTTTAGTTGTTTCCTCTTCGACTCACTGGGTTGCTCGTTGTGGACTCCTCCATTTAATCGCTGTCGCTGATTGGTTATCCTTAGAGCAAAGCCCACGACATCCCCACCTTGCCCTCGCTCTAGGACCTACGGATGCGGACATTCTGTAATAAGGACCCAGTCTCGGCGAGATTATTATACCGCGGGATCCGTGTGGGGAATGACCGCCGCAAGGTTGCTTTTCCTCGTCGACGACCTGGTGGATCGGCGGGTGTGAGTGCAAGTGCAAGTGCAAAAAGGGACCGACTGAGCTGGAAACCAATAGAGGTGTGACTCGGAGCAAGGGCCTGTATGTGGACGGAGAATGGCAAAAACGAAATATGAGCCAGGCACGACGGATCATTCGGCTTGGTTTTTGGAGATTAGTACGTCCGCGGTCAATGCGATTGTTAGAGTGCCTCCGGTGAGGTATATAATTAACTCTTCTCTGATAGTGTTGTCTTCCGTATGCAAGGTTAAAATCGAGAATTTGCCTGAGCCAACTGATGGGCTGGCCTGCTTGTTTAGTTAGGGCAATACAACCTTACGTTTGAGACAGTCGAAGGAGACGAATGCCATAATTTCTGGTGCGAGGCTGAGCAGCTTATGCCAAACAGTTCAAAGTTTGACTGTCTGATTCTCATCGAGACCAAACAAGGTGAGCCCGGCAATCAGCTTGTGGCTAAGCCACCTCCACTTCGCTGAGTCAGCGACACTACTAGCGCCCAAGCGTGTTATCTACCTTGCCCCAGCAAGGTTTCTATCGGCGAGAGCAGTCACCCTCAGAAATGCAAAAATTTATAATTAATTTTTTCTGTTGTGTTCAATTTGGAAGTTACATAAATATGACTCGTAACGTTCGCTCGCTATTCGGAAATAGCTATTCCGATCATTCTACCGGCATTCTTAGTCCGTCCGACGGAGTCGGACCCGACTAGACTTGCACCTTAACGGCAGCCAATCTGCGGGCGACTTCGCGTTTGGTATTCGCTCATTGGGATTTCCTTCGGTCCTCTCGCGATGCATAAATACCACCACTCGCCAGATCCTCAATTCCTCACCGGCCCTCCTCTTCTCAATCGTCACGCTGCCCCCACGTACGGCTACCGCATATCAGAGCGAGCATAGCTCGCTCGAATCGAGCAGTGCCGATGGTGCGGGGTGGGCCCGGCAACGAGAACTGGTTGGCCGGTCTGGCTCTACTGAAATAAACGAGAGCTGTTCATCTCTGTAATCATCAATACCCAGTAAGCCCTGTTTGCGTATATTACTGGTTTTGTTCCTCATAATACATCAAACAGCCTTTAATATAACCACAACGCCGTTCTGCCAGTCAATGACTTGA
Organism: Ceratobasidium sp. 428; assembly: GCA_019623705.1. Lineage (NCBI taxonomy): Eukaryota > Fungi > Basidiomycota > Agaricomycetes > Cantharellales > Ceratobasidiaceae > Ceratobasidium > Ceratobasidium sp. 428. The sequence continues at coordinate 25,219 of WSTJ01000017.1, forward strand.
CACTTGCCCCAAGATCCCCTTATCCTTCTCTACCCCCGTAATTCTACCATATCTATTCGCTTGTGTAACCTTCCCTGTTACTCGCCATCTAATCTCAATACATGTGTCTCCCTTTAATCCACGATTTGTCCTCAGAATTAAGTGCCTTTGATTCATCGCTCCGCCGCGACAATTCTGTTTCGTACATAGAATGAGAATTTTTAGTAGTTATCACTGGACTTCACCTCGTTTTGGCTGGGGCCTGGACAGACGGTCAAGATCTTGGTCAGATCTTGGTCATGACCAGGTCAGGTGCTGACCTGAGACCTTGATCAGGCTTGATCATGATTTGGATGAAGTCGGCGGTCAAAGCCTGATCAGGACCTTACCAATACTGGTCAGCGTCTGACCAGTTGACCCGCATCTGTAGCCGTTGTAAATGCAATATTTTTCATCTTTAAATATATCACAAATTTGGAATCAGATCTACATGTGTCGTATTTCTGAATGCGAGCCTAAGGATCATGTACTAAAGGCTAAAACACGTGAGACAACGGGCTACGGGCGTCACCTATCGGACTTGGTACTCACCCGCAACCCGGAAGGGTGTGCAATTGTCCTTGGAAACCCTCCTATTTTCCGTTGCTACGTTTCAGTTAGACTGTGTATTTAAAAGTGATTGATTCATTGAGTTCAAGTACCTCTGTGCACTTACCTTAATACCCTAAAACCACCGTGCATTCTTGGTATCGAAGTCCCAAGCAATTTCAGCATCTTGACTCAGGCTACGATGTCGGATCAGCAACCGCGCACCACAAAGAAGTCACGATTCCTACCACCTCAGTATCCCCTTCGAGCCACAATAGAGTCGTCGTCAAAAGGCACTAGCCAATCACGCTCGCAGCGCGCGCCACACCGGCAGTCATCATCCGCCTCCTTGGTTACACGTAAGTCCCAATGGATCAATCAGGTTCACAAACCAGCTACTTACTCAGCTATGGGACACCCTACTAGCTATTGCTACTCGCTCTGTACCGCCAAAACAGACGCATGAACCAGCAAGCGCACGTGGAGCGTCCAGCTCACGTTCAGTTCGCGTACCCGGACAGAAGCCTCAGACCGGTAAGCCATACTTAGACGTTGCGAGTTTGGCGGCTCACCTTTAACCACAGCCACAGCGCCACAGGGCGAAGTGATCGGTGATCCGCATTCCGATTCTTCGAGGAAGAAAACCAAGGTTAACCGTAAGTCTAATTTAGTAAAATGATTAACAACCTACTCACCTGGACCAGGTGGCGAGGGCGATAAAAGCACTAGTGAGGGCGAGGATGACTCAGACGGCTCGGACGACTCAGACGACTCAGACGACTCAGACGACTCGGACGAGGATAGTGAAGGTGACGAGGATGACGAGGGTGACGGGGACAACAAGACCGACGACGACGATGAGGATGTAGATGAATCAGGAGAGGACGATGAGGATAGTGAGGCTGATGATGAGGATGGCGAAGACGAGACAGAAAAGTCAAGTCTTCCTTTCAGGTACAAATGTAGGTAGCAGCGTGTAGGATGCAGACGATGTGTACTTACCCCTTTGAACAGTCAAAGCGAGCTACGAAGACGAGGACGAACTTGAGTGCGACATGGCTCGTGCCCGGGCGCGGTTTGCAAAGACTTCCCAGGAGCGTAATATTGCTGGTGGGCGTAACTCTTTTGTTAAGCGCAAGCTGGACGTCAAACGCAAGTCAATCGAGCCTACTGGTGTTTCCCCTGGATCACCTGCGCCGAAAAAGGAGACGGGTGGGGTGAAGGTGGAGGGTTTCAGGGAAGGGGGCGTTGATACGGAGGTTGAAAAGAGGCTGAAGGCTATTGAACGAGTGAGTGCTCCAGATACGTGTTAATGAACTGCTTACCGAGTCTGACAGGACCACGCACACTCCTGCTTGACGAGTCTCTGCAACCTCAAGCAGGCCAAAGACGCGGCGCACCTTATCCCCCTGTACACTGAAAACAAAGAGCCGGTCTATTTTGACGAGAAGGGCATCCTTATCCCACATTTCGACCGAACCTTTGACGAAAACTGGAAAGCATGGGGCAAAAGGTTTGACGAAGTTGCAGCAGATCCCACTCACATGAATGAAGAGTACGAAGATTATTTGAAAACCGTACCGCTCAAGAGGTTTCGTGACGCGTTGCCTACAGGTGCATTTGGGACAATGGCGACAGCGTGGAGAAACAATCGAGACGGACAGGGCGAGGCTTGGACAAAGAAGAAGAATAGTGTATCACGTCGATCGAACCGCAAGATAGAGGTGAGTTTCCAGACAGAGCTTCAGAGTACACGGCTAAACCTGCCTTAGAAATCCAAACGTCGTAAAGCTGCGCTTGAAAAGTCTGGTCTCTCTATCAAAACTTTTGGTTTTGTTGCACATCCCGGGTTTCAGTCCTCCGAACATTCCGACCCAGACGATAAATCACACGTTACAATCGTCAGCCCAGAGTATCGTACACCTAAAGTAAGTTTCATTCTACAATGTGATAGACAACAACACTCACACAATATTAGGTTGTTGAGCTCATCGACGCTCTTGATATCCAGCATAACGTTACCAAGAAGCGCAGTGGGAATAGAGTATACACCCGCGTTGATCGCGTTAAGGCCAACTCCAAACTTGTTCCAGCGCTCAAGAATCCCGAGATGAAAGTCCATAAGTGGGCCGTTGACCCCGGATGGATGGCGGCAAATCCTGAGCTCGAGCGCAACTCACGGCCATTTATCGATAGCCACTACAAGATTATGCCGGATGAAGAGGAGGTTGAGCGTTTTATCTATGACCATGAGCCTGACAGACGGGTATACATCAGCCAAGACCTTCAATGCGATCCGCAGCCTGCCCTACCCATTCCCCAGCCCAGCCGGCCAGTCTTTCGGCCAGCCTCTTCATCCATTGCCCAGGATCCCCTTGCCCCTGCCTTAGCTTCCACTCTTGCCCCGACCCCAACCCTAGTCTCTACCACGGCCATCGCACAAGAGCCTACTGAAATTCCAGGATATGTGCCGTATCAGCTGCCCACACAGTTCAATCAGTTCCCCCAGTACATTGTACAACCGCCGCAAGATGGCCAACTACCTCTACCTACCGACGCGAGTCTTTTCAACATGTCAACGCCCAACTTCATGCTAGGAGATCTGCAATACGGGCCACAGTTCTTGGTTAACAATCCTGGAGCTCCGGATGGTGAGTTAAATTTGTAGTTAACAAGGAACAACAAACTTAGCTCTCCCTAGCGTCACACCCATTCAACCTCCCAGATCGGGCTGACTTTCCAGAACCACTGGCCGACGACACAGCTCCCAGCGCCAGCTTTCCATCCACCCAGCCCCAATCATCCCGCGACACCCCAAGCCCCACACTCTTCCATGATACCTCAGATACTACCCGTTGCGTTGTTAAAAGCGCTGAGCCAGTAGTTGAGCAGGTACAGTTGACAAGGTTGAGTGGACGGAAGCGCAGAGCCTCAGCCAGGGCGGTAGAGGCGGCTGAGACAGCAGAGGCGTCGGAGGATTCAGACACAACAGTATTGAAGCCCAAGTTGTCAAAAGTAGCCAAGGAAAAGCTCAAGAACGTAGGAAAGGGGAAGTCACAGAAGCAGGCGAGGGTGAAGGCGAGTTCGCTGAATAATAACCGAGCGGAACCGACGGCTGGCCCATCGCGTATCCCCTTTCAGATAGGCAAAATCAAGAGAATTTCAGTTAAGAAGCTGCGTGGAGAGTAACTCACTTAACCATTGGTACAGCCATTTATACCTGTGTCCCATTTGTTCGACTTGGCTTGGTCTGGTGTTTGTGATTTTATAATTCACGTTCGTCCACATAGGTCGTTCGCTTCTCATATTAATCAGATACCTTAGGTTTTGCACATAATATTATAACAATAGACTGTAGAGTGAACTTGTTGTTAGCGTACATAAAATACTAATTGCGAGACAATAATACCTTGAAATTGGCAACACTTAATCATAATCTGGAACAAGGTCCTCTGGCTCGGTCTAAAGATAGATCAAAGCCTCTACCAGGCAACAGAGACACCAAATACTCACGTTAATCATCGCAAACGAAAGCCAGTAGTGCCCGTGTTCCAGCTCGATGTCAGACAAAGCAAAGACTCCAGTAAACGCAGTGGCTGGGACAATCTCAATGGGACCAAGTTGTTCGAACTCCCAAGAATGAATCCCTAACTCGTCAGCTCTGAGAAGTAGATATTACTGTCACCTTACGCCAGCTAGGAGCACGTTGAAAATACTTACCGACGGTCCCATGGAAAAACAGGCCTGATAGCTGGCTCGACAAAACGTTGAACAGCAACACACACCATCTTGTGCTCCTCGCCTTCAACCCGTAGAGTAGTTTCATAAATTGCCTTGATAAGAACTGGCCTCCGGTCATAAATATACCCATAGCGTGAGTTTTTGCCACGGTGATGAGAGTCAGCACCATAACGAACACCATGCCGGTAGAAATTAGGATACGAGACTGTTGAACCTCTTGGCGCAATCCAAACACCACCCGGTGGTCGCACCCCTGGACCGTAGAATTGGACATGATTGTCAAATGGATTGTTGTTGTTTATAAACTGGATTACGAGTTGGTAATAGGGGGTGTGCTCGCGAGATTGAAAATCCACTCGTGCTGATACCGTTGCAAGTCTGATATGTTCTACGGGTGTGCTTTGTTAGATGGGAACAATAACTATAAAAATGACACCTACCTAGACCATGGAAATGGGCCTCGCCCGCAAGGACTGCATTAAGCATACCATGTTGTGCCTCATGCTCAGGTCCATGCCTCATTGCATCAAGTAGAACGTTCAAAGTTGCAAGGTCATCATCCGTAGGCTCTTGGATATCCTGTAGCATCTTGACCTTGCGTTACGATAAATAGTTCAGCTCAAAGGTGGGTATCAGAGGGAGAATTACTTACATAGCGATAGCACTCAGCACGTCGTAGAAACCCTTTTGCCATGGTAGCCTCTAGTACTCCCATTCCGTGGCCATTAGTGTTGATATTGATGAGGATACGGTTCGCACGTTCAAAGTAGTACAGCCATGTGTTGAAAGCGTTGCCGTACTTGAGTAGATGATCTCCCAGGTGAGTCGCAAGATGGAAACTGGGAGGAAGATGGATGTTCATGCGCGCAAAGGTCACGCCAACCAGTTCCAACAGGGTCGATATTTCCGAGACGCTGAGGCGGGTGATGCGATGCCGGAAGATGCCTTTGTATGCGACACAATAACGCATGACATTGGCGAAGTAATCCCGCGGATTACGTGATGATGCGCAATCCTCAATCTCGGGTGCGTCATCGAGATCTCCACCATTCATATCGTGTACATGGCGACGTCGCTGAAGGAGGAGTTTGGCGTTTCTCGTCTGCTGTTTGCGGTGCTTTGTGTTCTGGCCGCCACGCGGTATATCGCCTTCCGGTATTGCGTCGCCCACCCTCCAAGCCTCAAAAAGAGCCGCCGGCAGAACCACAAGAAGGGTACGCCACTGTTCAGCCTTCATCCGGGATCCCATCTTGGATATCTAAGGCGCGGCAAACAATAAGATGGGATATACAATAAGATGGGATATACAATAAGATGGGATATACAATAGTCAATAGACTACTTACCTTTGTTGGGAGTCGGCTACAGTGCGAGGGAAAATAAGTTCGCGCAATAAATGCGTCAAACATTGCTTCAGGAGTCTCTTCCTGAGGTTGCTGTCGGAATCGTTTCCGAAGCATGCCGGGTTTGTAGATGATGTCGCGCACAATTGCGGGACTAAGGCCTTCATCAAACAAATGCATGACATCGATAGGACAGTTATCAAAGGAATAAAAGCCAGGGGCACGGTCAAGTTCTACGAATGTGGTGCCGTTAGCCTGGCGTATTTCTTCGCGTTCGTCCGCTGGTGCGCGGTGCCATTCGTGCTTAAGCTGAAGGTGTTCGAAAGGGTTGCGATATTCAAACTCTACATGCGATGGTAAGCTCAGTTTGCCCATAAGTATTAAGCCACATACGATTAGCGCGATACCCATCCTCAGTCGAAAGTAAGCATTGCCGTATCTTGCAATACAGGCAGTGGTTGTGTTCAGCCTTGGTTCCTACATGGCCAGTGCATTTGATTCTGGCGATCCAATCAAGGAATAGGGTTGAAAGATTGGCGTGAACGAGTTGTTGCTCGACGCGGCCTGTTGCGTGATTATAGACCGGAAGCTCAACTCCTTGGTTTCAATAATCAGTAAGTCACTTGAATGGTTGTATGCATACTCACCATTTGCCAATCGGACGAGGTCATCCACGAGTGGCTCAAGCATTTGGTCCAATGCATATCCTTTTGGCTCCTTTGGGCCAGGGATTACAATTGTGAGTATCATGTTTTCGATCAGCGTTCGCAGGTAAAACGGTAGGTTGTTGATCACAATATATACTCCGTTGACGGAGTAACTGCCGCCTGCTGTGAACTTCCCGCGAAAGGCTTGAAACCTATGAGAAACAAATGAGTATGTTGAATTGTGAAAGGACTGGAACGTACCCATCCATGTTCATGCCCAAACTGAGTCCTAAGGGCAAGCGTGAAAGAGAAAGCGCCTCATCACCCGTTGGTTCGTCTATGTACTCATCCCCATCGTAGATTCTTGTCAGACCCGTTGCCTGAGCACGCCAAAGCCAGCCCTGAGTAATATCACTAAACCGGTCGTTGAGTTGCACCTGATTGATCCAGTCTTGAGCCTGAAGTGGTGGGGGAACCTGGTCGGCCTCCAATGGCTCATCGTCAGGACCCCGCCAGTGCTGCATAAAATCGGGCATCCCAATGCGTGAGGTGAGACGACCGAGGGCTTTTATGAGTGAGTTATAGGGAAAGCTTTTGGTTGGAGTCCGTTTCCGAGTACCGTCTGCTAACACAGTCTCCTTGTAGAGTAAACCAGGGCACCGAGGTTCTTCGACATGGCGGGTACACTGAGGTCCTTGGAGTGCCTCTAGCTCCTCAAAGGTATAGCGCTTGCCGCACGCTTCGACTGGACAAATTGGGTAGATAGTGATGGAGTCAGCAAAGTCCATCCCGATACGACGCTCGAGAGCCCGGAGAGTAAGTGGCATTTTTTCGATTTGCGCAATCAGCTCAGGAGGAACATGCGCTGCTTGCGCTGTCGCAAGGAGTGCAAGCTTGTGAGATTGGAGAATTGCTTGAATAGATTCTTGAGTAGCATGACAGAAGGCGTAGAGAACCCAAGTCCGTAGGTAGATATTGCGGAGGGCCGGATGCTCGTTGAAAGCCATGATCTGGTTGTCCTCATCGTCAGGACCATTGGGCTGGCCCTCGTCGGCAGGTTGGACCTGGATTGCTGCTTCGCCAGGGCGTGCCTCGTTCTCGTCACCCCCAGGCTCGTCACCCCCATCGTGCTCATCATCGTCATCACTACCACCATCGCCCCCTCCGTCCTCTTCTCTCATATCCATCTCCTCGTTCCCACCGCGAAGCCTGAGAGGTGGGGGTGGAGCAACAGCTCGATCGTCTGCCAAGAGTCGGCCAAAGATTATAGCATCACAAATTGGATCGCCAGGAACAAGGTCCAGATCCTCCTCATCGGATTCATAAGATGAAGAAGGCGAGGAAGCTCGGTATGCAGGGCTGATTGTGGGCTGGGTTGCGCTAGAGCATGGGGATTGGAATATACCGTCGGACGCAGACCTTGAAACAGACTGAGACCTAGACCGAGACCTAGAAGCAGACCGAGATAAAGAAAATGCACTAGCTGGAGACAAGGATCCAGACCGAGAATAAGACCTGAAAGGCGACTGAGCCGGAGACTGAGACTGAGCACGCAAAGCAAGCTCAGGGTGAGTAGGTATACTAAAGCTGTGAAATTCATCCCTGACATCTTCCATAATCTCGTCAGACGTCGTTGGATCATCCAGGTGGGGGAGAGGGAGTGGCGGGATGCCAGGTTGATCAGGAGTAGCAGAGGGACGGCTAACCGACAGAATATGTCGCCCATATCTGCGGCGATGCGTCTCAATAGTTCCAAGTGGACGTTTGACGCTGTGTTCGAAACAGTTTTGACAATCACAGGGGCGCTCCTGAGCCAAATAGCGACCAACTGCCTTTTTGGTCTGCGACATCTAATCAGCCGACCTTGTTTCTTCTTGTGCTACTCACTCTCACCTTTCTTGCTATCTTGAGAGCGGCATGAAAAGCCTGCGTATGGACCATGATTAAGAGTGTAACGTAGAGAAATAATCTGACAGAGTGGAGCGAGTTTATTAGCACCAGAAAGAATGTCATGAGATAGGACGTACATAACAATAAATTAAGGTGTGCCAGCGGCAGGGGGGAACCCGGTGGTGGTAAAGTCAAGATCTGTAAAACTTGGGCCATCGGCAGTCGGCCTGAATTTGCAATGGACCCTTGTCGATCCAATGCCTATCCTGAGCCTAATCACAAGAAGCTTAAACGGAATGAGCTAGTAAAGTGCGCCTTGTCAAGTTTGCAAACACTTACTCAAGGAAACTTACCAAGAGCAGGCAGACGTTGTCACTCAAAATAAGCACTTTAAAATGATGCACGCGTTCAGATTTGGTTGAGCCTGAATAAATAGACTAAAATATACAGAACCGAACAATATGGTAGTGGCGGTGATACTCGGGGCAAAGATGCTACGATGTTAGGAGAGGAGGTGAAACAAGCCAGTAGTGTAGCAGATACTGAACTGGGCGCCGCCGTTTGTGTTTGTGTAGTACGCCTCGTCCGTCGACTTCGTCCTGGTGAGGTTGGGAGGATGTGAACATAGCCGGATCACCCGAACCGCGAGCAGTGCCTCTTACGGTTCACGAATCGGGCTTCTTATCTAAACCACTAGTGCAGACGGAGCCAGCGCGCTCTGAGCGGGTAGAGTTCGTCATAGAGTACCATGGACGAGCGGAGCGTGTCGCACTATTGAAACTGATAACCGAAACCAGAACCTTGAAGTCGGAGCAAATCAGGGAGAATAATCAGCTAAGTCTGATACGAAGTTGGTAGGAGGGGAAGTAGACGTACATTGAGCGGTGCGTTCTGAAACAGCCGGAGGCATGCCAGGCCGGGATTGAACGTGGAGGCCAACGACGTGACGCAGCACACATCCCACCTGGCAAATGTCTCCGTGCAGCTGTACGTTTTTCGGGCAGGGCGCTCCGTCACTGTTTCTTCCGTCGGGTTTACTTCGCCGCTAGGCAGGCCGGCGTGCTCCTCCAGGCCATCGATGCGTAGAACACAGCTAGGCAGGAGTTTACGCTTGACGTCTAGCACAGTGAGCGAATCAAGTACGGGCGCAGGGTGGGCGGAGCAGATCTGGGACCTCAGTTCATCCATGAACGGATAAGAATCCGTCGAGTACGTTGGGTGTCGCTAGCCTAAACGCGACGTGTAGTGGTATTTCATTGGCATGTTGGACTATAAACACGGGGGCGTTAGTAGTGGTGGGAGATCTGAACGCCCCTCGTACCTTTACGACTATGTCAGAATCCGGCATCTTGCTGTTGCGAAACTGCCGGCTACCACCCGGGGTCAGCGTTTCAATGCTAAAAAAGGGAGCCCAATAAAGCGTGGACGCCTGGGGTTGATTGGTGAGTGTGGGACAGAACGAAAGAACCATAATGCACACGTACCTAATAAAAGAGCACAGGAAGGAGCGACCTGGAAGGCGAAAGAGGAAAATGGCTGTGAGAATGCCTGATCAGCCCCGATCAAATAACCCGCGGGCCATGAAATAGGCGCAAGACTCACCTTTACGCGCAGTCACCAGCTCGGCTTCAGGATACACCACGTGGGCAGCCATGCATGACTCGAGGTCGCTGCCACCAAGTCTCGGCGCTTAAGAGGTATGCAGTGACGTAGTTCTTGAGTCAAGTACTCATGCCCTACGTCACTGCATACCCCTTAAGCGCCCATCGCTTCTCACCAACAGGGAGGACGGCGGGCGTTGGGGGAAGACCCCGGACGGGTGTTACAGCCACTGTAGCGCCGATGTTCCAAGGCAGGCGGGCGAAAAAATCGTCCGGACGGTGGTGGCGTAACGAGAACGGGGTCCGCCGACAAAAGTGATATTGCAAGAGACGGAAGAGGGGTCAGATGATGTCGCATCTGTAAAGTTGAACCACTTTTGTAATGAGTTGGGGTTGTTGAAGACGTCGGGGAGGATGAAATTGAGATGGAACAATCGGTAGTTTGGAGAGGTTGTTCTGGGAGAGAATTCAGTTGGAAGCACGGAGTACGAGAATTAATGGAACGTACGTGGAGAGGCGTACTAGTGAGGATAAGTCGGTTAGTGCTCGAGTATTGTTTCAATTCTTGGATCAGTTTGCAGTTCATCTAACGAAAGGAGTTAGAACAGCTGGTCGCGCAATATGTAATGATAGCTGACATTGTTCAATCTGTGGCCCTCGTCTGCGACAATATACCTCCAGCGTACTTCGCCAGGTGCACACGGTCTTCGATAACCTATACACTAATACTAAGCAACGCGATCGCCACTGAAGCAGATAACACACCTATCATAAGTAGTAACCACTATCAGGGACGCCAATTATCCCCCTTTGCTCTTTCGTATGCCCGATTGTTGCAAAGACACCAACGACCGCGGGTCGGCGCTTCGACGTCGAAAAACAGGGTCCAGCAAGGTGTGGATGCCTGAGATCGTCTGGTGAGTGCAGAATAGGGCAAAACGAAACATAGAATACACGTACCGATCGAAAGGGTCCATGAAGCGGTGACACGGAAAATGGAAGTAAAGTAATGGTGAGGATTTTATCGACCGAGAATGCCTAGACTTGCGCGCATCGAACCGGAGAGTCGCAGGCTCGCGTGTCGCAGTCGACAGCACGCGGAGGCGATCAAGTGGCGGCGTGTACCATCGCCATTGCCCCCTCCAACAAAATCCCAACATGTGGCGCTGGCGTGACCGACGAGATTGCGCGGAAGCCGCGCCCCAAGACGATAGGTCGGGTTTGAACACGATACTGTTGATGTGCGGGCAGATCCGTAAGAAGGCGCACATATCTTTTGTTGGCGAAACATACGTACCATGTGTACTACCATTGCGACACCACCGCATCATTGATGTGAGCCCAATCTTACTAGTAGATTGGGCTCACCCGAGACTCGAAGCGCCGACAGGGTTCGGGTGTTCTTTGTCGTCCGAGCCTCGGACGTATCGCGTTTCATAGTGTAACCAATACACACCGGCCACCACGGGTCGGCGCTTCGACGTCAAAAAATAGGGTCTGCGCGGAATGTTGGGGGACTTTACGAAGCGAAACGAAGCATAGAATACACGCACCTATGGAAAGAGTCCATGATGGAGGACGGATATGAGGAAATGGCGAGGATATTGTCGTCCGAGAACGCCTGATCTTACGCGCATCAAACCGGAGCGTTGCAGGGGCCCCTCCTGGCCCGAGAAGGGCGACATCCAGCTCTAACTCTCCGTTCGTCGGAACAGGGGCCGAACACTCCATTCTCGAACCCGCCTGTAACCACAACGTTGCAGCCGACTAGTAGGTCCAAGCATGGAGCGTCCAACCGGAGCGACTCGAGAGTTCTCCCGGCCCAGGACGGGCGGTTCAGAGAGCTGCATCGAAGCAGTCCGGCTCTAACTCCTCGTCCAAACAGATGAGGGCCAAAGGCATCAAGCATGGTTGATTATGAGGGCTACGAGTCGGCGCTCCGGGCCTCGGAGAACGGGGTCCATACCGGTGGATCTACAGATGGGCTGCGCAAATCCTGGGGGCGAGCAGTCCTAATGTTAGCAGCTACGATGCCGGATACGGTGAGTTCTCTCACCAGGGATCATAGTGACGGCCGGGAGTCGAGGGGTATGGCGGACAAGAGCTGTGTTCAGGGTTAGAGGCGTGAGAGGATGGGAGGACAAATCAGTTGTTCCGGCACGTGACGACATCCTGATACACAAGCAAGCGCCCAATGTTTGGGAGGTTATATCGGCTTATCTCGCCCTCCGTCCAACATGATACGTTGAGAGTAGCACCAGTCAAGTCGCAGCAGCGCCGCGCATCGCTAGGCGGTGCTATCTTCCCGAGATGGTAAGTTTTGTGGTCAGCTGTTCAAACTACCTAACAACCCAGCGCTTACTTAGGTTAACTTAGATTAAGACTAAGAGTTCACGCGTTTAACAAGTCAAAAGAGTATATATTAACTAATTGTAAACCAAAAAAGATTAAACTACCAGAATAACTCGCATAAAGACAGGCTAAATTCAGAACCTCAGGCTAAATTCAAAGCCTGAACAAAAGCGAAGTCTGATTCACGAGAGTGCACACGGTCCTGCTCGTCATTTTGTGCCAACAACTCAGCATTATTGAACACAAGCGAGGTTGGGGTGCCAAATCGATCCTGGTCTCTCTTGATTATCATATGACGCCATCTGAAACACCTTAGATTAGCAGTCGCTAAAGAAGCATACATTCACTCACTTGACCCACTCAGGAGCATCACGAGAGTAACCAAACTTTGCAATCCGCTCCTCCAGCTCATCCTCTACCGTGCGCCAAAACCCTGTGTCAATACAGCGAGACTTGTTGATCATACTCTCGCTAGTGGCAGCTACCTGTTGATCTGTGAGTACATCCTCGTTACCCTTGGGCAGAGTGGTAACAAGAGACGAGTTCTCGCTTGATTTAATTGTCATGGTAGCCTTGCCCTGGATTCGACAGGCAATCTCGCGCTAAAATCATGATTGTACTTAGAGCCCGTAGCTATAAGAATCTAAAGACTCACAAAGTTTGCGATAGCACACAAATGAAACTCGTTGGGTGGATCTTCAGCCGCCCCGATCCAGTGTTCTTGCAGGAAGTGACGTGTCAGCTGAAGGAGGGGGAGCGAACCCGGCTTTGTGTGTGCACAAATCTATACTCAGAGGGGCAAGCAAATAGGATTAGTACCTTCTAATAGTAGGGCGATGACTGCACACTACCATTTGCTGAAAGCTTCTCTTGACATTGGTCGCCTCCATTCGCAAGTAGTTCTCCATTGTCGTGCGGAGGATTGCATCTTCAGAAAAATTGTCCATATGAAGGCGAAATCCGTGTGTGTAGATGAATATCTAGATGACCAAATTGTTCAGGCATTCTGGTAGAATGCCAGAGGAGACTCTTACCATTACATGATTAGGCAAAGTAATGTACGTATTTAGGTCGTGCATTAAGTAGTAGCGCAGTAGCCGTTCAAAAAGCATCTACTCAAACCGTGACTGTGAGTCTATCAATATCCAGTTAAAAACAATCATGTTTAGCACACCTTTTCAGCATCGGATGGCGTCCAGTTCTCCTTTATCAGCGTACCAAGGTGCTTGTAGTGCACGTAAAGGCGAGCACACATTGCTTCAATGCCTTCAATTCGACGGGCCTGAGCAAGCACCGTCGAAAAATACATGATATTTTGCACACACGGACTGCTCTATTTAGGCGTATGCGCTCAGTTTGAAATCGAGAGAAGTGAGCAATCGCGTACTTACTTGATTGAACTTGTGCAGAGTTGTCTGGTCGTCATTACTGAGGTCAAGCTTCGTCGCAAGTGTGTCAACTTCAGCAGTGGATAGCCCGATAGGTTCAGGCTGCTGGGCGTCACTAAACAACTGCGAAGGGATTCCCGTGGTAAGTGAGTCCATTGTAACAAAGGGGCTGGTGTGGGCATACAACGCTATACGTCGCGAGCACATTATATACAGGAACATTTGATTTGAGCAGCCGTGACGATATATGGCACAATACACGACATATAGTCACCACGTCTACTATGTGAATTTGAGTTGTAGTGGACGCAAAGACTAGGATGAGACAGGAGTTCGATTCGCAAAAGTGCTGAAACAAACCTATGTGAAAGACATTGTATGATATTGAATATAGCGGTACAGGTGATTATTGTAAGCCTCATTTACTGCGTATCTCATGTTCAGGCCAGTGAAACATTCTGGTGTATCACAGGGGCACGCGGGCGCGCGGAGAGTAGACGAGCGGCTGAGTTGGTCACGTGGTTACATGGGTGATTTCTGCTTTGCAAAGTCCAGGATCAAAGCAAATATATGCGCATATATCAACCCAAATTTGTAATTACATCTGTACAAGGCTGGATGTGTTAATCACATGGTCGCATCAAAACCTGGTCAACCAAGGATCAAGACCTAATCAATACCTGACAAAGACCTGGGCCGTCCGTCTAGGCCCTGGCTAAACCGGGGTGAAGTCCAGTGTTATCCAACTTCCAGTAGAAACAACATACGTATCGGCAGAAAGGGTGTTAAAGTCACGACAATTCTCTAAAATACAATATCTTTTCAACAATCTGCCGATCGTGAAGCGAATTGTACCCTCAGCTTTATCCTTCGCCTCCGCAACCGGCTTACGATCTAGCCCCGCATTAGCCAGTCGGCCATTCCAGGTAGGCTGAGACCCGCCACAATTTCATAACTCTTTCCTCCCTCGCCTCCCAGTCGCTTCTGCCTTTTCTATGACGCTATTCACCCGATCACTCGCCCATTTTCCAATAGCACAACTAGCCAATGTACGCACTCCGAGAGTGTCGCTATGACGCAAAAGTTCAACCAACACACCGCTAGTCTGCCCCGATGTCAAACAACAAGCATCAGGAAAAAGGTGGGAAAATGATTACATAAAATTAAGTGAAATTATGCTTAATTTATGGCTTACGGGGCTTACGAACCCCCCCCCTTTCGTTAGACTGAATTTAGCCAAATTTAGTGCCCATGTACCATAATTTAGCTCAATTTATCAGAATTTAGCTAAATTATGGCCGGATTTAGGTTGCCCAAAACCTTGCGGTTTTTGGTCACACAGCCACCAGAGCCTACTACAGCCGTGTGGGAGTGTTTCTGAGGTGTTTTCTCACCTGAGGTCAGGATTTATTGAATTTAGTGGAATTTAGGGGGATTTCATGAATTTAGTGAAATTTAGTCAATTACGCAAAAGTACCCACCCAGGTTGTAATGATAGATCCGCTTTTTCCTGATGCAAATAACAGCAGATCATGCGAGTCATTACAGAGTATTCATATAACCGTCTTGTGGATAGGTTGCTCAATACATTCCCCCCACTTTTCCCTCTCACTATGGCCGATTCTCCTTCCCAGCCAGCATCTGCAGACCTAACTTACTTGTGTCGTTCTCTTACTGTACCAGACATTGTATCATTTGTTGCCAAAAGCGCCCCAGATCACCGTCCCACTCGAATAAAAGTTAACAAGTTTACAACGCGTAACAAGAAAAAACTACTTCAAGCGCTACTTGAGGATGACCCGTACTGGGGGGAGGAGCTCCAGAAGATCGCCGTTGACAACGTGGAGCAACGACGTCGGTCCAAGAGGGACGTATGGCGTCAGTGTGCCAAACGCACTCGAGATACCAAACGTCAACAGGCAGAGGAAGAACAATCTCGAGGAGAATTTCTCGAGCTGCCGTCCGATGCCGAACGTTTGAGATCTTACGCCGGATGGCATAATGCCACATCAAATGAGGCGCTAGAGCAGCGTATATGCGCAGTGTGTGCCCGTCTTCGGCTCGCAGTTGAAGCTCAGTTTACTCGAACCAAAGTGACCGACCTTCCCAATCGTCACCGGCTGGTGCCACATGCACCACATCCCGACCATTTCCTCGTACAAGGGTGCTTGCTGGAGCCCAATGGGTGTCACGGAAGCCAATGCGATCCATTAGTTGAGGTTTGTAAGCAATGCTTGGACGCTTTACAAGTAAGTCTTTTTCAATGCACATCGCGTTCTTGTTCATAAACACCCAATTTCAGTCACCCAAGGACTTGCCACCCAAGTTTTCGCTTGCCAACAACTTGTGGCTCGGAGAGATTCCCTGGGAGCTTGCACGTCTCACATTCGCCGAGCATTTGTTGATTGCGCGTAACTTCCCGAGAATGTTCCTTATCAATCTTTTCCCCCGAGATAGGACCACGCGTAATCTGCCGAGAGACCAGGTGCAAACGGGCCTTTGAGGCAACGTCGTAAGTTTCGAGCTAAACTCTGCCGCCATCGCCGATATGATTGCTGGCAATCTCATGCCCCAGCCTCCCGAGGTTCTTGCTAGTACACTTTCAGTCACATTCATTGGTCGCGGCAAGATAAGAGACCCAGCTACCCTCAATATGTTCCGGGTCCGACGCAGTGCTCTGGAGGACGCTCTTAAATGGCTACAAATCAACAACAAAAAATACTACGGGGACATTGTTATCGATCGAGGGCGTTTGGATGCCCTACCAACCGACGGCTTACCAGACGCCATCAATGCAGGAATTAGATATGACTCTACTGAGTCAAATGCCAATCATGAATACAACGGATACGTACCGGAGTCTTATTACAATGATAACGCGGACATGGAAGGTCAGAAAACAATGTCAATTGCCCTCTAGGTACTGACGAATAACTATTATTGTTTTGTTGCAATTTATCCAGGGGTATCTCATATCGAAGACAATAGTGTGGAAGAGGACAACGACGATCCTGATGTGATTCCACTGCAGTATCTCGGCGTAATGGACAATGACTTATCCAAAGTTTCGTCGGACGAGATGATGCGGTGGGGGTTTCAGAATATACAGCAGCGTGCGGAGAGTTCGCGGGATGAGTTGGGTTATGCAATACGGCACGGCACCCCTGTCAGAACATTCGGCCAACCGCTTCGGGGGCAAGCGCCGGCTGATCCTGCTCGGCCTAACTTTTGGGAAGCGGCTTTCCCCATTTTGTTTCCCCGTGGCATAGGAGGCCTCGAAAGCGATCGCCCATGCCAGTTATCGTTGAACGACCAAGCCCGATGGTCTCTTGAGTATTACGACCGAAGGTTCCGGTATCACCACTCATATATATTCGCCGTTTTCGGTGAACAGCAAAAACGACAAGGATTACTAGCGTCCAAAATTCGAATGAAACACCGCAATTTTGAGCAGGTCGCCCAGACTTTGAGTACGATAACCCCGGAGGATCTGCGCCGTGCTGCCCAGGAGGAAAGCAGGGGAGAGAAAGTCAGTAATCAAGCCATCGAAGTGTTGAAAAGGAACGTTACGGCAACTTCAAGACGAGTGATGGGCTCTGGTCCCAATCGTACTCAGCTTCGGAGCCAGATATATTCGGCCGCGATATATTTCAACCAGCCCACCATTTGGCTAACTATCAATCCAGACGATCTACATGACCCCATCGCGCAAATATTTGCCTGCGAAGAAATAGATATGGACAACTTCATTCGAACCGCGGGACCAAACGCCGTGCGTCGGTCTCAAAATGTTGCTCGAGATCCGTACGCTGCCGCCAAGTTTTTCAACTTCACAATCACACTGGTTCTTGAGAAACTATTCGGAATCACTACATCTAGGACACAGGTTACTGCTCAAAACGGTGTACTAGGCAAAGTCAAGGCATATTTTGGGACCGTCGAGTGCCAGGGGCGAGGCACGTTGCACCTCCATATGCTTATCTGGTTGCACAACGTGCCACCCCCTCGCCGTTTGAAGGAAATGTTACGTACCAGCGAATTCCGATCGAAAGTAGCCGCTTACCTCAAGGCCAATGTTCGCTCTTTCAGACCTGGACTCGAAAACAAGGAAGCGGTGGAGAAAGTCCCGGCACAAACAGATATTGCTTACTCGCGAACGCCAAACCCTTCGCTCCCCGCTCCGCAGTTTCTCGCACAGCTTGAGTCGCTTGAGACGGATGTCGTTCGCAATAAACAAGTCCACAAATGCGACTTTGGAAAGTGTTTGAGGGTGGACAAATTGGGGAAAGTTACCTGCAAGCGAGGGGCTCCATGGCAACTGAGCGACAAGGACTCAATCGATCCCGACGGAACCTATCACACAAAGCGTACAAATCGACATATAAATGGCTACTGCCCAGCAATCGCCCATACCCTCAAATGCAATCAAGACATACAACTGTTACTACACGGAAACGAAACATTGCATATCGCCCATTACATCTCGAAATATATGACAAAACCCGAGGGTCGAACCCACAATATGTCTAACTTACTGGCCGACAACTTAACGAGGCATTTCAAGGAAGATCCAAAATTCAAGAATTACCTAGATCGACAGCAGGAGCTGATTTTTAGAGGCGTAAACATCATGAATAACCAGCAAGAGATATCAGCCCCATTGGCGGTTCTCCATATAATGGGTGACCACGATGTGTTTCGTTCTCACTATCCCGAATATATATTTTGGGGATCATTTGTATCCTACATATATCGCACATTTATAGAGCTTAATCCCGAAACGTAAGTACCTTCAAAGTCAGTACATTGGACATAGATAGTGATGCATTACTATACCTTTATTAGTTCAACCGAACAATTTATTCAAACAGGTATTAACGATCAAGACTCGTCAAATCCAGCCACCGTTGTTTCAGACGATTTGCTTGGTATCCCCCATCAGTCAGACACAGCGGAAAACGAGGTTAGTATCACACCGACGCATCATTTGTTGATTCATACTCACTATCTTAATAATACCTCACTCTTAGGAGCAAGATCAAGGCGAAACCGTAACTCTTGATTTCAACGATCGTGGGGCCATTTATACACGCTCCCAAGTGGACGACTACATGCTCAGAGGTGGAGCTGCGTCTCAGTACAACGTCCTCGACTATTTCGTTGATACATACGAACAATTGGCAACGAAATCTCCTCAAGAACCAATGTCGTTTGAGAGCGCCAACCTTCCTTCGGATAATCCCGGATATGACGAGTTGTTCCGTCAAACTACAACGAAACGCTCAGTTCACACTAGAGTTGAATACATGGATGCGCACCCGCGATGCAGAACGCATATTCGAGTGATTCGTCCACCTACGCATAACCATATGCCGAACATAATCGGTCCAAGGTTTCCTCGAAGTGATGACCCCACTCGCGCCGATCTCTATGCTGCATGTATCCTGGCATTCCTTAAGCCATGGCGTAGCCCGACAGATATAAAAAGGCCGGACCAAACTTGGCAAGAAGCATTGAGCGAGTTTCTCGCTACCGCAAGCGATCGCGTGCTCGATATCATCGACAATCTGCAACACAAACACGAGTCACAGGCCGCAGCTGAAAACAGGCAACAAGCATCCTTTGAGCCGGAAGACGAAACACACCAGGAGCATGATATGATGGATGTAGACCAACTCGAACTAGGAACAGACACGATCCAACCTTATCACATTGGTAGTCGTTTGGAGATAACTCAAGAGATGTTAGATCAAGCGGAATTCGAGATGGAGAATTATTGCGAAGTCGTACACGGCGTCCAGGCAGTACGCATTGCCCAACACAAAGGTGTTTTCAGTGCCCAACAAATGCCGGTCCGGACTAGTGATGAACGTGCATCTGAGACGGATAAGGCAATGCTGAAATCCTGGCTTAAGCTACTCAAGCAGGATGTAGCATCTATCGCTGCCTCTAAAACATCGACGGACACTCAAGCCATTAGTCCCGATGACATTGGCACAGTCGAGCCCCTACTTCCGGACAATAGTTACCTTTACCGCACAGATAGGGACGAGGGATTAGGGCAAACGCACGGGGAGCCTTTACAGGTCCTTCCAGACTACGGGCTGTTCCCAGATCAACAACGAGCATTCGATATTATGCTTCGGCACATAACTCAAACCTTGTATGCTGAAACTTACGACCCATCACAAAAACCCCCACAGCTCCGAATGATGCTGATCGGAGAAGGAGGGACCGGGAAATCCCGAGTCATTCAAGCAATCTCGAAAGAGTTCAAGCGATTAGGTATAGAAGATCGGCTTGTAAAAGCCGCGTTCACGGGTGAGCACATCGTTTAATCACACGAGCACAACAATAATGCTGACGCTCGTTGCTAGGCTCCGCAGCATCGCATATCGAAGGTCAAACCACCCATAGCGCTGCCAAAATTCTTGTCGGCAAGCGACACGATGTCATCTCGTTCGCATCGAGGCAAGAAATGGCTAACACATGGAAGCCAATCGAATACATGATCATCGACGAGTATTCTATGTTGTCTAAAGAATTCTTAGCCCAGCTTTCTCGACATGTCGCTATCGCCAAGTTAGGCCGCAACCCCGAGAATGGAGACCTTCTGTTTGGTGGCATCAACGTTATTTTATGCGGCGATGGTCATCAAATCCCACCCGTCGCAGTAGCTGCTGGTGGGGCACTTCATCATCCAGCAACCACATTAAGGTACAAAACCACGCCGGAGGCAGGGCTCGGCCGCAAGATATACGAAAGCTTTAACTGCGTCGTGATCCTTAAGCAGCAGGTGCGGGTCACTGACCCCGTCTGGCAGCAATTTTTAAGTCGATTCCGGGTTGGCCAAGTGGAAGACCGCGACTTGAAGCTACTGGATTCAGTTACCTTGACTAATCGCAATTGCAGAGCGACAGACTTCACGTCTAACAAGTGGTTGAATTGCGTCTTGATTACTCCGCGAAACGCCGTACAGGTCCGATGGAACAGTAAATCGATTGAAGAGCACTGCCGGCGTACTGGAGAACAACTATTGATCGTCAAAGCTTTCGATACGTGTTTAGATCAAGGAAAAAGGAGACCTATTAACATTGGCGAGAGGTACTTCTCCATGAAGAACGCGGCCAGTAGCCGGAATCCCCGCAAAGGAAGAAGGGAAAAAAATGGCCTACCTGACGAGGTTCAAATCGCTATCGGCATGAAAGTGATGGTCACACGGAATCTCAATACCGATATTGATATTACGAACGGCGCGCGGGGTGAAATTGTTGGTATAAAACTTGATCCAGCCGAACCCGCGTTCAGTCCGACTGCGCCAGAAGTCACTCTGACGCTATTACCTACTTACGTTCTGGTCAAACTCGACCGAACCCGCGCCAATACTTTGCCGGGGCTACAACCGAAGGTGATACCGATTGCACCGGTCGCGAGAAACTATTCGATCACCATTCCTATGTTCCTCGGTGGTGGGAGGGATATACTGATCACACGGAGTGTTAAGCGGCTCCAATTCCCGCTGGCACCGGCTTACGCGTTTACCGATTATAGAGCACAAGGTCAAACCCTGAAAAGTGCGATAATTGATATTGCCGAGCCTCCCACGGGGGGGAAGTTGAGTCAGCCAAACGTCTACGTAGCACTGTCTCGCTGTTCGGGATTGGAAGATATCCGAATTCTGCGGGACTTCGATCGTGCTCTGATGAAAAAGCCAATCGATATGGATCTCGTAAAGGACGACGAAAGGCTTGAACAGTTGAACTCGCTCACGCAACAATGGTGGGATGATGTGAATGTTTGGAATCATCGTGCGGGAGATTAAGGATACTGGACGATTTTGACTTAGCGTAGTAATTAGCATTGAAGATAAATTCAATGTATATAACCGAGCTAATGTATCGAGCAATAAGAATCAATCTCAGTGGGCCTATGACTGTGCATCTCTTTGAGCCGCCTCGTAGAATCTGTGATGAGATTAATGTGATACACACCTATCTAATACGCATATATGCATATCAAAATATTCGAAAATCGCTAGGTTTTATACATACATAATCGCCTCCTAAGTTCTATGAAGCACAGGGGGTGTATACTTCATTGTAACCCTCCTATGCGACCGATGGCTTGTGTGTCGGAAAGTTTTCTCCTGTGCGATCACGTGCTTGTCTTACGCAGATTGCTAGCGGCTGCGTCAAAAGGGAAAAGTACAAACAAGAAAGCTAGAATAAATGACTGTTAGGTGAGGAGATGTCTGAGCAAATCAATGATATGCTGCTCTTGTTGCTGCAATGTTGGTAAAAAAGAGGCTGAACATGATGCAGACACATAAAAGAGCGAAATGCTACAAACTAAAATCACAATAACTCATCTAAAGTTGTTGCTTAATGCACTTATTTTTATGTTTATAGTTTGGCCCTAGTACCAATAAGATTACTGAGTAAATGTCAGTATCTGAATTATATCATATGGACCAAACAAAAAACACATGAAAAAGGGTACATTTCAATACGCAAGAAGAATCAAGACAATTAGCAGTCCTCGCTGATCGTGTTACATGACACTAGCAAATGATCGAACATTCCAAGCAACGCATTACAAAGACTTGCTGCATGATTTGAGAGTCGTAAACCCACAACTAACAAGACATTTGTAGAGTAAGTTTGGAGATTATCGTAGAGTGACCGTTACATCTGTGAGGAAAGTGAAAGAACTGAAGACGCTGTGGGGCTAGATACTGGGCTAGTTGACTCTAACGATGGGGGTGGAGTAGGTGCTGAGTTGTAATGAAGAATCCCAGAGTCATCAAAGCGTCCAGAAACACCGTATGCGTAGGGATTGAAAACTGAAATAGGGCTTGTTGGTAGTGTGAGTTGCTCCATAGTATCGGTGAAAGTATGATAGGAGGGAAGCAAAGGAGACAACAGCCAAGGAGAAAGGCTTGGGCTTGTGTGCAAGAACGTATCTGAGCTTCTGCCGCCTTCATGCCATGATACTGGACGAAATCTAGAGTAAATCGCTTCCCATGCAGGAGACGGGTGGGCAACCGAAACAAAAGTACTAAGTAGACTATGCATCACAACTCGCTCCCCATGCAAGTCTGAGTACCGCACCCAGATTACACCAGGTAACGCAAATACTAGGATACCAGTTTGATCTTCAGATGTAAAAATCCCGAGCTCCTCTTCTACGTAATATGACGTGTTGATCAGGGTCCCACGAGGTATGGAAGTAAAAAGCCGGTCCCTATGCCAGTGTAGTTGGTAGACCAATCTGATTGGGTAGCGGAGTAGACGCATATTCCTAGTATATTCTAAGAGGTCAAGTAAAAATCCAAATTCGTCTCTTTGTAGATAACCAAAAATCAAGATAACTAGACCAAGTGCAAACAGCACCTGAAGCATCCTTACCAGAAGGATATATGGATTGAGAAAGATTAAGTTGGTCTCCGACATAAGACTTAAGTTGTGGACGGA
Organism: Ceratobasidium sp. 428; assembly: GCA_019623705.1. Taxonomy (NCBI): domain Eukaryota; kingdom Fungi; phylum Basidiomycota; class Agaricomycetes; order Cantharellales; family Ceratobasidiaceae; genus Ceratobasidium; species Ceratobasidium sp. 428. Next base: position 48,221 of record WSTJ01000017.1, read on the forward strand.
GCGCATAAGATGATTTGTTGGTGCAAGTTACAACACCAGTGCGGAGTTATGACCAAAAATTAATGTATTGTGACATGCTATGACATATTAGGGCTTGACGGAGACTTGGTTTGTAAGATATGGTTAGACAATGTAACGTTATACCATTAAACTAGCTACAAAAAAATGGCAAAGGAAACAGTCGCTCATTCAATCTTCAAAGCTGGTTGCAATCTTGTCAGCTTACATGGTGTAGGAACAGAAAGTTCACAATTTTGCTTGCTCCCAAAGTCCTCAGCATACGCCCACCTTTTGGTTCCATCACAATCAATTTAGTCAGCATTTTAACGTTGAACCCTTCGTAAGTGAAACACATGTAGACTTATTTGCTGTCAGGGTTTACTCAATCAAACCCTATCTCTGCCACATGTGGTCTGGAATTCTACTGCTAAAATTTATCCAAAATTTCACACGGTATTCATTCTATCTGATCTTCCCATACCTATTTAGTCCTCCTTCCGGGTTTACTGTACCAGTCTCTCTCTCGCTTTGAACAAGGTGTTCGAGACTTCCAGTTACTCTGCTGCAAATACTATTGTGTTTGCCTGACGCTCCATACCAAGTCTATACTATTGTGTACTAGGCTAATCGCTTCGACGCGCATATTTGTCTTTCCCCGGCTTGCACACAGACCTTCTGCGCTAGTGATTCATTTCCGCAATCTAAAAACATATTGTTCACCTGTCCATGTTTGACACCTGCCCGCAATTATTATCGGCCGGCCATACTCCCAACCTATCCGCTTCTGTCATAACCTTTCAGTGCTGCGGCCGCTTCTTACTTCCTTGCGCTCTATATATGACGGACGATTCAATCATACCACCCTGCCTGTGCCCTTCACTCCCACCTACTGTACTGTCTAACACTTGCGTGCGCTCTCACCTCTCTCGTTTTCACCATGTGGTACCCCCGTGATACTTCCGACACTCCCTTGGGCACTGCCCATATCTATGATTTACCGATTTCCCTTCCTGCGCTAGCAGCTATCCTTGTAGTTTGCATTGTACTTCTCTTTGGGTTGCTATATGGTCTTTATGTGTGCACACTCCGGATATCCAATCGGCCCAGATTGTCGGTGCTTGTTTACACGCTCCCCATAGCCCGCAATAGTATTGGACACCCTGGAACTTTTATATGTTCCCTTCCTTTTTGTGTTTGCATCCAGCATGATCATTTCGAGCAAGGCCGCCGGCTCAGGTTCTACTGGCGACACCAAGTGCGGGTCAGATTTGTCACACCACCACGCTCTCTACCCTCTCACAGCCCATCGCTCCTCCCGACTGCTCACAACGTAGCTATGGTACCAGTTACGTCAGTGCCACCGGCTGATATACGCCCACCATCCCCTGAGAGCGATATTGCCGACCGTTGGTTGCTTGATGGATCCCCAGAAGCGTCCTACATCTCTAGTTGTCGTTCAAGCGCCGGAGCAATAGACCCCGTTTCGTTCCCTTTACCGCCACCCCCTTGCTCTGCCTGTGTTCCGTCTGAAGGAGCTCATAGGTTAGTCTCTTTTAATATTTTGATATTGCATTGTTAACATCGTTTGCTAGCCACTCTACACCGGTTTAGCTGTTCATCGACATTTGATTAAAACTTACGGGCCGTTGGCTCCACCCCATCAGGCTATCTTCAATAGCCAAATCCCTTGTTGTTTATCATGTTCATGTATGCTCCACTCTTGATTTCGTGTCCCCTTCCCATCTTTGTTTTTATGTCTTCTTCGAGTTACCTCGTCTGTATGCTATCAGGCTATCTTAATCTATCTTATTCCGTTGGCACTCAAGGCTTCCAATGAGTCTTACCCCTGTGTGAGCTCGACTATAATCAGCTCCTGTAAACTGGGTCCATTCTTCACGCAGCAGATCCACCTTGACATGGCGTGTTTGTTATACTTTACTCTACTTTCTTCGATCACCGTATCTTTTTTTTTTTTTACTTTTGTTTTCTATTTCAGCGGCTTGTAGACAAATAGCTCAATTCATATATGTATATACAGTGAACAACAAGCCGCAACTGTTAGCTGTAGCTGGTGAAGGGTGGGCTGTCATCAGGAGTGACGATTGCGATATTGAAAGTTAGGTTGCATGGTAGGGACAAGCGGAGATCACGAAGTTTAATGGTGAATTGAAGCAGGGAAGGCGTGGTATCAGGCTAGTCCCACGTACCGTTCTCCCAGTTCGGTTGGCCATGAACACATTTGATGACGCTATGTCGTCAGCGAGGTACGAACTGGTGAACAAAGGGAAATTGGCTTCCGAAGAGGCAAAGACAGAGTTAGCTAAGCAACTGACACAAATGACGAACACTACGGCTCACCATTGAGCAGTATGAGGATAGTATGGATGAACCACGGGAAACGAGCAATGAATGGAGCAAACAGCGCTAACCTTCCGCAAACCAATAAGGTGGCTGTGTTCACTCAATCGGAGAGATTATATTTAAGCATGACACAATGTGCGGCTGGCGTGATGGACCGGGATTTCTAAGAACAGTGTATAACGGGCTTGTAAATTGATGTCAGGCGCTCCAGGTCCCGGAAACTACGCAACCAGAGAGACCAGATTTGCCGCCGAATTTAAATAATACATCTGATTAGACCTAAGGATGCCCGAGTCATAAGCTTTTCACAGGTATAATTATGTCCGTTAATCGACGGACTACAGTGTATATAAGCTCACATGTGTGCTTAATGTTATCCCATTCCATACTCTCGCGAAATTATCACCCACCATGCCAGTTGTATCCAAGGAACGCCGTCGTCACCGTCCCAAATCTACTCGACAGCGTTCTTCTACTATTAAACCTCCCCCGTCTCGTAAGCGCACATACATGACGTTTCACGAGAAGTTGGAGATCATTTGGTTTTGTCGTTACGAGGGGCGCTACTGGACTCAAGCCGCGGTCGCTGAAAACTTCCGAGAGCGTTACCCCCAAATCACCCAGCGGACCGTATCCCGAGTCCTGTCTCAAGAACCGGAGTTAATACGCTTACACGTTAATCTAGACTTATACCCCGGGCGAAATGCCGCGCTCGCCGAGACTCAGGCTGTCCTCGATCAGCTTGCCGAACTGTTCCCCGATTTGGGACCGTTTCTTACCGCCGAACAGCTTGAGCAGATGGGCAAGTTCGTTTGAGTTGGTCCTCCGCTTGCTCAGTCTTAGGACGTTGTACACATGTGGCAAAGTGTATACGAAGAAACGTTTTGCTTAACTCATACTCCACTTGCGTTTCTTATGTAATAGCTACTCGTTTGTGTCCTGTAACTTCCATAATGAAGCGAATGAATCAAGATGCCAAATTGACCTCTTTACGCGGATATCGACTGAGAGACTTACAGCATATTACCGCAAAACTGACGAAGCGGTTAAAAGAGTAAGATGTCATGTTAGTAAGCCGACGAAATATATACATATACGTTGAACTAATAGACAGCAGCATGCCACGAGTTAGACTGAGATCCACGGAATGCGTGGGAGTTTGTAGCGCTTTAATGTTGATACTCCTATCTCCCTCGCCCAGCTTAGCGGTTTCCCGTTAGGATCTGTTCCTTAGTTAGTTAATGCGGGCTAGGCCAGACTGCAAGATACTTCCCGTAAACCTTCAACTACCTCATACTTTCGCAATGCCTATTCTACATCGATGTCATGATTCCAAAATGTTTCAGAATCTGACGTCGCTCATCTAGTTAGCTAAATACACCATATCATGCACGCATACAATAAGTGAATTAATTACCAACTCTCTGACATGACACGCAAGGGTTGAAGGGGGAGCAGAGAACCACCGCACGTAACCTGGGTGAGCGAGTAGCGTTCATGGCAGGACACGCGTCTATATTAGGGAATTCCGACCACCGGCTTATGATTATGGTGACATGTCTACATGTTGTATCTCGCATTTATATAGCGTTCGTCTCACGATTGTTGAGTCAAGATCTTTCCGTCGGACCACGATCACCGGACACTTCACACTGGCCTGTTTTCTTCGGTTAACTCGTTACTGATTGCTCGGCCTGGTGATATACCCTTGTTTAAGATTAAATCGATCGGCTCGGCAGATGGAGCATCGCGTCAGTAAACGCGATTTACCGGACTAAAGTAATCGAATGTCCTTCAGCCATCGGACTCTCAAGGTTTCTTCACATCGTTTTGAAATTCGACGATGTCTGATTAATATTGAATTAGTCAACCTATTTGCTTGTTAGTATTCGGTATAAGAAACGCTCAGAATAGATAACGATACCAATAACCTATTCCCTTCAAGAGCTTGTACGCATACAAACAGCTCCAGAGAGGGATAAAAGGCTGGTAGGGCGTCGTTTTCTCTCATCCAATCCCCTCTAGTAACACCAGACATCCTTGTACGTATATATTGAGCTATTGACGAAGTCTTTCTGAGGGTCTTAAAGTTCATCCATAGTCACAATGCCCGTCAACAACTTTCGTCCGCGACCGCGTCTTTATCGTTCCGGACTTTATCGTGGTGGTCGTCGTATAATCGCATTCATGTGTCCGGGATGTGGTTTCCGAGTTTCTGCTGGCAGCGTTCAGCGCCAGAGCGACATCGAACTTGTGCGCCGTCTTCGGCCCAATGCGAATGCAGGCTACGTCAACGTCCGCCAATTGCGCCTGTTTATCGAAGCCGTGCGGTCGCAAGTCAATTGGGATAGCACCTGGGTTAGCATGGACGAGCTTTACCGAATCATCGAGTACATTTCGCAAATGGACAACAACGATTCCATGGAGCTTGACCGTCCCAGTACTTCTTCGACCACTTCTTCAACCACTGAAGACGTTCCCGATACTACCCCTCTACTCATTGCAGACGTTCTCAACCGCTTTGAGAACCTTGATCTACACTAATTTCATGAGCGTAAGCCCTGAACAATTGTTAACAGTGTGAGTGCCCTCCTATATAGATCGCTGAAACATACTGATTAACACACGCAAAAATTACTAGATCTGTTCTTGCGATTGATATTTTGCGTGCTTCGTTTCCTTTTCTGCCTAATCCTAAACCATAAATCTACAAGTCTTCTGTTCCATGTAAAGCGCTGTGTTTGATTGATGCCGTTGTATCCGTGAAAATGAATAATGAATAATGGTTGATTCAATTACCCACATAGTCGTTCCGCAAAACCGTCTACAGCACATGAGCTTGTGAAAACTCGCTATGTCTACTCTGTTTCATCTGAGTGCTCCAAACCTCAATCACAGTTCGCATTCACAATTAAAATTGGCAGCTAATGCGATTACCCGAGACAATGGAATCGATCGAGCAAGAGACATGTCCGTTCAATGGACTGTTTGCTAAAGAGTGGCAGTGTTCAGCTGTACCTGCATCGCCGATGCTGGTTTAGTAATAGGCGTACATAAATTGTAACTATTTGTTGTATCTTGCGGATACCACATTTGCATAACACTGTTGTGCGCTTCACATAGGCAACTGAAACACTTAAGATTTCGGATCGGAGATGACTTGGCACATTGGAGTTAGACCTTTTAAGACATGATAACACAACCCATTGGCTTGGACAGTGAGTGGAGAGTATTTTGTCATATATATGAATCAGAACACACGCGCTTTCTTTTTGGCGCATTTGCGTATATGTAGATCAATTTGAGTTGGACTAAAACTAACAATCACAATCGGATCCGATTCAGTAAGGAACGTTACAAAGGTTGTAAATGTCCTATTCGGTCTTTTACCGATACCGGCATTGGCATAGGCTTACGGGGCTCAATGGGACAGATGACTATTCCCGATGTCTGCAGAACCAAACTTACCGTTGTTGTCTAGCCCGTACAGGCAATACCCGGTAAGTGAGTATTTCACATGGCGAATCATCCCGATTAGCTGAAACTATTGGGAATTCCGATCATCGTAGTCTCAAGATCTCCGATTTCGATCGTTTATCGAAGCTGATCGGAACAGACATCGCAGATCACAACCTACGATAATAGTATCCAGCCTCTAGCCTTATCAGCCTTCGGTGTGTAATTAAACCAGTGAATTGGATATATTTGTTAATTTGAGCCACATTTTGCCAAGCACTGCTCCCTACCCGATCACGGATATTGCTGCGAGAAGATAAAGCGTCATTACAATCCAGCCGCGCAAGTCGACGTCATGTACCCAAGGTCCTGGTCAAAGCCGTTGACTACTCGCTTGCGATTTAGAAAAGAATCACATGTAACATGTATTCCGCAGTACTGTACGCGCATGTAACTAAGCACTGTCCCACGTCCCATCGGGGTCAGTGCAATGCTTAATATAAGTTTTGTCCCAATGTCCCAAGTCGCGAGTGCAATGAGTCCCGGCTGGGACATTTAATTACATAACACATAAAAATATGACAAATATCTGTAATTAACCCTTGCCGCTCGCCTTTCAACCTCGTGCTCGTCCCCGCCCATACCCACGCGCTCGTCCCCGCCCTCTGCCACGTACTACTCCTTGCTTCGACGCGTGTATATTGCTACTACTCTCGGCAGGCTCGTTGGCGTTCCCAGGTATTTGATCTGATGTCTGAAACTGGACTGTACTCCAAGCACTCCGACGTACTCGTTTGTGTGGTTGTGTAGTTTCGGGCTCGGTACACTCGTTTTCGGTAGGTAGCTGGGGTAGTAGAGGGGCTTCTTTGCCAGGATTACGGCACTTTGACTGTCTCTTTGCCTTCGCAGGTTCGGTTGGACGGGTAGGCTCTCTGTCAATGGCTGCTGGATGGGTACCCCCAAGTACAGCGATATCAAGAGCGAAAGCAAAGGGCTTTGCTGGCTCTTTGTTTTCAGGGAAGGCTGGGCTAAAGGTTAGTGAAGTGCATCGATCATGAGATACGACGCACTCACAGACGGCCGCTTTCTCATTTTCAGGTTCGTTTGATACTTTTGGCTCGGTGACCGGTTCAAGCGGCAAGTCTGAAGAATTGCCTTCTTGACTTAGGGGCGTAGCTTGATTGTCTTGAGGTGCGAGCTCGGGAATCGGGCTTGAAGCTGCAAGTTCGGCCGGTATGACCATAGCATCGGGCTCGGAAATGGTGTTCGCGTCGTTGTGAGTATCCGTATTATTATCCAACTCACTGCCGCTGCCTGTTACCCCTCCCTCCAACTCGTCGCCATCAGAAGCCTCACTAGCTGAGGCACTACCACCATCTTCAGCCTCCTCGATTCGTTCAATGTCGTCCTCATCTCCATATCGCCCGATGACACCATCTTCCAATACCTCAACACCGTCCTGCACATATCCGCCAGTAAGTGCTTCAACCAGATCTTCAACTGGAACGCTCGCATCGTGCTCGCTTGAGCCGAACTCAACCATCTCCTCTAGTGTGTCGTCTGAATTGGGGACTCCTCGGCGTGATCGTGGGACAACGGGCTGCGTGGCGCCAAGCTCGTTTCGGAACTCCTCATCCGTAGCTAGCGTAGCATACAGCAGGTTTGTTGCCGCAGGACTGGTAAGTTTTTCCCAGGTCAAGTTCCACTGACCGACTTGACATTTTTCCCATGCCTTTACAACAGTTTCTGGGTGCTTCTGCAGGTATAAGAAAGCCTCGAGCATCCACGCAACAGATGCATCTCGAAGCTCTCCAAGCCTATGTGGTAAGGCGACGTTTTTTGGTTCGACACCTGCCTGGAGTTGACGAGTTGAGCAGGCTATGAAGTAATCTTGTGCTGCGACTTTGATAACATGCTTGACAATTCGCTGTAGAAGTGTATCCGCGGGCTGAAGCTCGCCAGTACCTGAGATACAAATAGTTAGTATTACTTCAATACTCTTGAACGCGTTGACTAACAGCCTGCCGGACAGAAAAGTAGCTTAATATTGGGGTGTTCTCGTGCCATCCACGGGATAAAACAGTTGGAATCGGATTTACCAGCCTGCACCGGCCATGCGTCGACATAGAAGATTGCTGGTGAGTCATCTGGAAGGTTTTCTTCACGGCGAACTCTTGTAAGATAGTTGACTAAGTCGTTGTTGACCCACTAATGATAATATTTATTCAGTAGTATGTCTAACATATTGTATCGCTCACCTGTTTCGTTGTTCCCAGTGTACTCCAATGACGCTTGTCTCCATGAACATATGTAAATCCCATATCCTTGGCCTCTTCATAGCGAGGCGCTGTTGGCTGTGGTAAGCTTCGGTTCTCCTTGCCGCCCCAGACTGATTGAAATGGCAAGATATCACCCCCGCAGCTCGAAGCTACAACAAGTGTGAACTAAACAAAAGTTTTAGCACGCATATATTAAGCAGCTATGAGCTCCTGACCTGGCGCTTTTCATCGTGGCTGGGTGTATTAACCTGACTTGTTCCTCGAGTGTCCCAGGTTTTGTTGCCAGTCGGAAGAAGAGAGATACCAGTTTGATCCGCATTGACGATCATGCGAGGGCTTTTGACACCGTAGTGGCTGATTGTCTTTACCATTCGTAAAAAAGCTTTAATGCCCAGTGCCTCCCAATCCAATGGTCGCTTTCGTGCTGCCTTTGTTGATGTACGATAGGACCAGCCAAGTTGATGCTGCATGAAGCTGTGAATCCATCGGTCGGACATTGTCATAGTGCCAAGCTCAGGTGCGTGCATTCGAACATGGCCAAGGATAACGGAGCGAGCGATAGCACACGAGATTGGAGCGCCTGACTCCCGTAGTGCTTGAAGCTGCTGGGACGCACCCTCAGTAACGACTGGGTATGTAGCCTGCTCTGCCTTGTAACCGGTGCTTGACACAGTATGATATTTCACTTACAAGCTTTTTTGATCTACCCTGCCCCCCCTGTCGAGACTCTTTCAAAGCGCGCAATAGCACAGCTGGCTTCCAACATGCACGGTTCTCATTGTCAGTTGTAAACCAACGGCCAAGAACTGACTCATGAAGCCCATCGAATAGCCCAGTATCTCGGTGAGTGGCCCGAAGTCGCTTAATAACCTCCGTAGGGTGCTTTTTTGCATATTCAAACCCAATAGCCTCCACCGCAGCCACGATATGGATCCAGAGGCCAGGGCCTTGCCAAAAGGTACGTTTCCTGGCTGTGTTCCGAAGCTTTTTTGCTTTGGATAGCCGTTCCGCAAATGTTTTACTCCGGCCTGTTTTCAGTAGCTGTGTCGTCGCCTGAGAAATGCTTTGGTCATCTGTGGCCTTGGCATCCGCTGGCTACATGTAATGTTAGCTCTGTGTAGAAAGTAAGAAGGTTTACTACTCACTAGTAGTCCAGTTTGCTTAACAAGCTTTCCAGTAGCATCGCGCTTGCCGGACTTGATATCGTTTGCCTTAACCTGAGCTCTCCATGTAGCCTTGCGTAGGCGCTCATTCTCGCGTTTGAGAGCTTCCGCCTCTTCTGCCTTCGCTATCCGTGCCCGTCGATTTACCTCAATTTCAGCCTCACGAGACTGTGCACGCTCTGCAGACTGTTGCAGGTAGAGCTCTCGTGGTATGCGTGGAAAATTCAGCTTTCCATTTTTGAGTAGGTTTGGCTTTGGGACAGCTTGGTTCTGGCGCCTAGGTGGGTTGTATGCGGCTTTCTTCTGGTTGAGCCCGGTATCATCAAGGGAGCTGGACGCGCGGGTGTCATCGTGATCTGAATCGGATTGAATTTCGATGCATTCCGTCGACTCTAGACTGTATGCGGATTGTATTATCGAATAAAAACTCCTTAAATAGTTGACTTACCTAGTAATCATTGCACCAGCCAAACGAGCAGCTTCAGTTAGCTTATCAAGCCAACCCCCGATCCAAAGTTCCCGCTCGCCCTGGTCTTTGATGAAAGTCATAGCCTCACGAAACAGCTTGACACAGTCTCCAAGGCGAGACCCACGCTCGGATATCTCAATTGGCCCACTCCAAGAGCGCCAGACTACTTCCATACGCCGATTAAATTCAGCGCCCCAGCCTTCCGACTCGATGAAGTCTGCATCGAGGCTAAAATTCAACCGTGATTCGATTGGGTCATAAGGAAGACACTCCGGGAGGTTCGAAAATAAAGCTTCAAGATGCTTAATTCGATGCGCAAGATCTTTCGACATGGCCGAGAAAGGTAGTTCCGACACAAAATTTCGGGATTCTGACTAAGCACTGCATGTCCCATGTCCCCACCCATCCAGCGCTAATTTCCCCGTGGGACAAGATTATATAATCAGTGCTTAGTTACATGCGTGTACAGTATAATCCAGCTGTACGGCTTACATGCGTCCTTCGCTATAATTCATTTGAACTATCAAACAAAGGTTAGAGAAGTTTCATACGTCAATGGATCACCCAGTGTAGTTACTACCGTGTATATGCGTACGCATGCGTCCAGACATCAAGTTCGTTTAGGACATACCCGACGTGAACGCGTCTAACATCAGAAAATTATTCGTTATAAACATGACAAAACGACCGCTCAATGCCCTATATTAACGGGTAGTTCTAATTGTGGTCTTTATTCCCCCAATTTCCGTTACTTATACACTCAGCTTCGACCTTACTACAATGCCCGCCCAACGGCGACAACGCAAGACTGCGCAGGGATCGTCCGTCCCCTCGCAACCAAAGTCGGTTGGGTTGAGCTCTGACCCCGCCACCCTCTCCAATCGAGGCACTCCTCCAGGCGAGCTTTCTTTCATTCCTGACCCCGAGACTAGCCCCGATGCTCCCGCTGAACACGAGACCGCTGCTGTAACGGACTCCCAGTTGGACGAAAACCCACCGGCCGACCACGACACCCCAGGTGTGGCGGACGCCTCAGATCAAGACGATTCTACTGTTATTGAAGGTACGCCGGACCCCGAAGGAGCACCCCAACCTGAGGAGGACGAGACGAACATAGATTGTGAAAAGTGTAAGTTCATCTTTCAGTCCGTAGGAGAACGTCTTACTCATGCAATACGCAGATCCCATTGACCCGCCCGAAAACCCTATGAGGGTATTTTCCCCCCGTAAGGCGCGCGTAATCAAAGATAAGAGCCGTCCCAACGCGCGGGCTCCTGTGGCTCCTGGGAACCCGCCAGCCCAGCTCGAAAAGCCTATGGCGAGCACTGGAATCCGCGTGCTCGATGATGCGTTGGAGGATCTCCGCCTGTCGCGTAGCTGCCTGTGGTTGGGAAACTATCATCTGATTTTTAGAAATTGTCGTTGGGTAGAAGGTGATCGACCCAGCATGTCTACCTTGCAATGGAAGCCCGACGCACCTAACAAGGTCGCCGATGGTGAAGGTGACGCAGTCATTGGCTTCCTTGGTATGGTATCTAATGACAGCGGCGTTCCTACGGGCACTGACGGAGGTTGGGTGGTGAGTCGCGATCACAGTTCCGACAATTTCAGAAAGTGTTTAAGCATTGAATCTGACTCGCTTATTAACAGGAGGGGTACGGCGAGCCAAAACTACCGAAGCACAAACGCGTCTTCCGATCCGTCCGCCCTGGCTCCTCGTCCAAAATCGAGAAAGTACTATGGGACTGCCAACTGCAAAGCGCTCTTCGTATTGTTGAGAACGGGTGCAAAGGATCGAAAAATCACAAGGTAACACACTGTTTCGCAAACAAAGTGGCTGATTATCTGCGTGTTCGTTCGCCTTTGTTTTTGGTGAGTGTGTCGCTAACGCTTACCAAGTACGCAGACTGACGGTTGATTACTGGTTTACCATATCATTAGCCAAACACCGTTCCTCAAGAGGACGATGAAGATGACGCGGACCCGGTCCCCCCGGCTGAAGAAGGTGTGTAGTTCAGTAGTTCGATATAGGGAGGGGCAGATATTAACAATAAGTGATATGCATAGAAGACGACATACCGAAGGATTTCAAGTATCCGACATGGAATTTCAACACCGACGACATTCAAGCTGCGTTCGATCGTGTCGTACAACGAGGGTTTGAGCCTCAAGTACTCCCGGCTTTTACTCGATTCAACAAGTTGATTCATCCCAACAAGGTCGCTGTGACGCTACCCGGCGCGATTGTCCTCGTCTACTGCACGCTCGAACGATCGGAATTTAACAACAAAGAGAAAGGAGGCAAGACGGAGTTCGGATTCTACGCTAACTTAGTTAAAGTTCAAGTGCTCAAGGCCGCCCCACCCCTCCGGCCTATCAGCGCGATAAAGCGAAAGTTCCTCCCCATCTATGGTGCACACGACGCGTTTCAAGCCCCTCCGAAGAGGGTTCGCCTTGCTTACTCTGAAGATTAATGACACATTTCAACCGATTTAGGTATTGGATCTTATATGGTTCTTAGTTTCATATTTTTCAGACTGTCCGCCTCCTATAAACGATTTCTGCTCTTGTTGTAGTGTCTCTCGTATTCAGACTGTCGCGCCTCCCATAAACGATTTCTGCCTTTGATGTAGTGTCTCCCGTATGAACATTTAGTTTAATGAAGCAATTGAAATTAACTTGAATACAGAATTTTACGTCTGTTATGAATCTTTGAGCACGGCTTTCGTTTTGCCGCATTACCTTCCTGATATATCAGCATGACGGCCTCTAGATCCAATGAAAAAAAAAGTGCAATAACTGGAAATTCTTGTTCGTCTCTACATATGTGAACCTTAGCTTTGAGACCTAGGAGCAACCTTGTTTTAGCAATTTGAAAACGGTCATGTGACTCGGTCGGCAAGGTATGGGCCGCGTGGCGGCGCTTGTGCATCCTGACACAACCACCACACCACTCGAACCAGCCTGGCGCTACTCCCAACGGTGAGCGACACCAGAGGGCTCGCGATCTCAGCTAAAATCGTCGAACTACAGCTCGACGGTTTCCAAATGGCTTTGCTTTATGTAGTCCTGGCGCGAAGATTTTGATTCTGAGCGTCGTTAGTCTTGTTTGTGAGTAGAGAGGATTGACATCTCCATTTTTACAACGAGCTCATGAGCGCTGATTGAATTGTTTTCTAGGATAACCTCCACCAATACGCCTTCAGCTGTTCCTGCTTGGGGCGGGTAAGATACAATCCGGTCAGGCGAGATTTCTGAGGATTCAGTGTTACTTATCTAATTTACGCGAACGAAATCATCGATCCAGTTTGTTCTATAACGACAACCCGATCGCCCAGACTGAGTAAATGCATCACTCTCTTTCGGCGCAGGAATCGGCCATCAAAGAGTAGTTGTTGGACTCAGTGGCCGCAACTTCTAGTGCGTATGATTCGTTCTTGTTCTCTAATCTCTATCTTCATCTTCTTCGTATGAGGCTTCCGCTCATGATATTTTCGTTAGCACGCAGAGCAATCTCGGCGTTCTTTCGGTCCCCTGAACCTCACGGATATTGTATTTCTTTTGCAGCCTGCACTGCACTGTCAATCACTCGACCACTAATACTTCGTGGGGCCAAGCACAATGTTCATTTTATGAAGCAAATATCTGGGAGAACGAGACGTTGGGACCTATGGAAGCTAGTCACCAGAAAGTAGACGAGACTGGATGATATTGATGAGAAAGGGAGCAAAGCCGGCGCTCGACGTTTCGAGGAGTGCGAGTACCAGCTCGAAGTGACTTTAGATGTAGCCGGCGGAGTCAAAGGGCAGGAAAATCCAAAAGCAGGTGAATAGTAATCTCGTCTTTCGCATGCCGAACACGATCAACTCCGCACAAAGCCAACGTGTTAAAATTCGACATATGGAAATTTAAGTCTTTTCTTGTGAGTTTCTATCCTTCTTATGATCGAAAGTGGACACTCAAAATTCACGAAAGGGGTAAAGGATCCTGAAAGGGGAACCGCAGAGGCAAAAATGTTGAATTTTGACACATCCGGGCTGTCAAGAGCGAAGTCCAACGTCAGAAACAGTCCAGCCATATTTGAAGTCAACTCTCTAGGGCAGCTCATGCCCACCTAACTCAGCAAGTTACTCGCTGCTGTGACGGGACCCGCAGGAACGGTTAGTCCGACTATCTTGCGGGTGGCGAATGTTTGACTCCAGAATGGTCTCCTCGTCATCCGAACTCCCGTAAGTCTCGGTGATCTGGTGCTCCACACATGCGTGGGATATACAAAGTTCAACAGAGTCCTAAAGAAATAACCTCGCAGCGTATAGGAACAAGCAAACTTCGACTTGAGCCCCGGCGCGGCTGATCCAGTGTATGGGGCGGGTACGACTAAAGTAGGCGACATAGACCCATCGGAAGCGTGACTCAGGGTGTGTGACATGGGTGTGTCTCAGCACCAAATTGCTCACTACTCATCGAGCAAGACGTTTTTCGAGAAATCATCAGATGAAAAGATGCAAAAAGCGATTTTAAGTGTACCTATCTGATAAAAATTAAAGTTCTGAACTCCGTTGCGGAGGATATCCCGAGATACTGACTAATGTGGCTGTGAGCCAGGTCAGGGTCACCCCTGAGCACGTGGCGCAGCCTGACTCTCCTGATATCGGGATGAGCTGCGAAACAAGGCAAGAAACCAGGCGGTGTGTGAAGTATGAGCTGTTTTATGTATATACAGTCATCAATCATGTAATGAGACACTATCACGTAATGAGACAGTGGAGCTAATAAAGTAACCTTGAGTCTACAATTGTCTACAATAAATGAAATGGAGTGGAGTCAATTCAATCGACCCATCCGTGTGCAAACAAGCCAAGCCGTCACGCATTACTATGACGTCTAATAATTTGTATATTGTGGAGCAAATGGATTCACAGTTGACAGCTGTCTCATTGCGTGATAGTGTCTCATTACATGATTGATGGCTGTACTACCGGTATATACACTGGCTTGTCCCATCACTAGGGAGGAACACAACAAATTTAGGTGTTGGGAGGGCCCGGGTCAGGCTGCGCCACGTGCTCAGGGGTGACCCTGACCTGGCTCACAGCCACATGAGTCAGTATCTCGGGATATCCTCCGCAATGGAGTTCAGAACTTTAATTTTTATCAGATAGGTACACTTAAAACCGCTTTTTGCATCTTTTCATCTGATGATTTCTCGAAAAACGTCTTGCTCGATGAGTAGTGAGTGATTTGGTGCTGAGACACACCCATGTCACACACCCTGAGTCACGCTTCCGATGGGTCTATGGCGCCTACTTTATCATTCGCTGTAGACGACAACGCGATTTGTGTATATACATAATTTGAAATAAATGATGCATTTCTATGATGTATTTGTGTTGAGAACTTGCTTCTTACTAAACATCCTCACCTTATGTGGTGATATTTTCGCACAAATGCCGTATGTTGATAATCCTAAAATGGATTTGCACAGCATACACGCCCTTTTTCAGCGTGTTGATGTGGAATAGAACCCAGCACAAAGTTGAACTCGACCACCACCATACTGGAAATTCCGTTGGCTATTTGGCCTGTGTTGTCCTTCCAGCAGGCGCTGTTCGTTGCTGCTGGCGGTAGCTTTCTCGGTTATGGGCAACATGAACTGGGGCACTGGCTTTGGTTGGTCATCAGCGCTGAGTGAGGTACTAGGTGCCATAACCTACATTGTACTCGCACTGATAGAGATAACCCATAGCCCGTAAGCATGGACCTATTAAGCGACTGGACGTCCCCTCAGCGGAATGAGGCTAGATACCTCGGGTCTCACGAGACAGAACAATCGAATTCGCAAAGAACGCCAACCCAAGCGTCTATTTTGGAATATCTGGACCTTGACCTGCTGGATGAGATGTTTGATCAGGCTATCGCATGTCAAGAGCTAGGTCGGCTGCAAGAGTCTGAAGAGCTGCATCTAAAAGTCCTCTCGACGCGGCGACAGCTTTGTGGTGATGAGCACGCCGATACACTCAGAAGTATGTACAGCCTGGCATCCACCTACCGCGAACAAGGGCGGCTAGAAGAGACGGAGCGACTTGATCTGCATGTTATGGCGGTCCGCCAACGCGTGCTCGGCGGTGAACACGCTGGTACACTCCAGAGTATGAGCGCTCTGGCAGTCACCTACTACAAACAAGGGCGACTGGGGGAGTCGGAGCGACTTCATCTGCAAGTGATGGCAATCCGCAAGCGTAAGCTCGGCGACGAGCACGCTGATACTCTCTACAGTATGCACGAGCTGGCAGTCACCTACTACAGCCAAGGGCGACTGGAGGAGTCGGAGCAGCTTCACCTGCATGTGATGGCGATCCGCAAGCGCAAGCTCGGCGACAAGCACGCCAATACTCTCCAAATTATGCACAGCCTGGCAGTCACCTACCACAAGCAAGGGCGGCTGGAAGAGTCGGAGCAACTGCACCTGCAAGTGATGGCAATGCGCAAGCATAAGCTCGGCGACGAGCACGCCTATACTCTCCTAAGTATGCGCAGCTTGGCAGTCACCTACTACGAACAAGGGCGGCTGGAGGAGGCGGAGCAACTTGAGCTGCATGTGATGTCGATCCGCAAGCGCAAGCTCGGCGATGAGCACGCTGATACTCTCCGAAGTATGCACAGCCTCGCAATGACTTACGACAAACAAGGACGGCTAGAGGAGTCAGAGCAACTGCACCTGCATGTGATGGAGATTCGAAAGTGTAAGCTTGGCGATGAGCACGCTGATACACTCGAAAGTATGTACAGCCTGGCAGTCACCTACCACGAACAAGGCCGGCTAGAAGAGACGGAGCGACTTGATCTGCATGTTATGGCGGTCCGCCAACGCGTGCTTGGCGGTGAACACGCTGGTACACTCCAGAGTATGAGCGCTCTGGCAGTCACCTACTACAAACAAGGGCGACTGGAGGAGTCGGAGCGACTTGAATTGCATGTGATGGCGATTTACAGGCGTCAGCTCGGCGACGAGCACGCTGATACTCTCTACATTATGCACAATCTCGCAATGACCTACCAGCAACAAGCACGGCTGGAGGAGTCGCAGCGACTTGACCAGCATGTGATGGCGGTTCACAAACGCAAGCTCGGTGATGAGCACCTCAATACCGTCAAGACTATGAACAACCTAACAACTACCTACCGCCGACTAGGGCGGCTTGAAGAGTTGGAGCAACTCGGTCTATTCGCATTGGCAATCCGAAAGCGCAAACTTGGCGATGAGAACATCAACACCCTCGAAAGTATGCACAACTTGGCACTCACCTACCGCGTACAAAGGCGGCTGGAAGAGTCAGAGCAACTAGATCTGCGAGTGATGACGATCCGCAAGCGTAAGCTCGGCGATGAGCACCCTGATACTCTCCAAAGCATGAGCAACCTAGCAATTACCTACCGCAAACAAGGGCGGCTGGAGAAATCAGAACAACTTGACCTACATGTTATGAGGGTCCGCAAGCGCAAGTACAATATTTTGGCAGTCTTAAAGCTCTTCACATTTGACACACTCCTCTAGGCTCTCAAGGCCACAGTCTCAACTTGAGGGGACACGGATGTTGTCCCCGCATCTTTCATCTTCATCCGACCCAAAGGCTAGCAAACCTGATGTTATTCAAGTTGAGGATGTATGTCACTCGGCTTTATGTAAACAAAGTCTACCGCCGCTGACAAGAGCCTGCTATTTCACAGCCTAGCCCAAGCATTCCTATCGAATCAAAGCCATTCCTCGTAAGTAGGATGAAACAGCTACCTCGCTCCTGCTCCACTAACACGCCCTTGTAGGGTTCCCGGACGCTTGCCGGTGCCCAAGGTCAGGATGCAAGGTTACGCGTCTTAGTAGAAACTGTAAGATCAACATCATGTATATACCGGACACATAACAGTAGAGGCTCATCATACACTTCCAGTCTATCTCAAATACTTTCGCCTATTTGGTGCTTCATGGATGTACCAATCTTACTCATCTGGAAAAACCTGGATCATTAGATAGCCCTAATTAGGTCTAATTAGGTCTAGTCATTGGGTTAGGGGAATTACCGACTCCCCCCCATTTATAAGAAAAAATTAGACCAAATTAGAACTTGGGGTCTCTAATTAGGCCTAATTATCGCCAATTATCACCAATTATTGGCGGATTATGATTTCCAACCCCAGGTTCTTTTTTGCATAGACGTCTGTATAGGCTTAGTAAGCACCCCTGGAGTGTGACGGGAGCCATTACTGCATGAAAAAGGTAGATTATGCCCAATTATCCTCAATTAGCCTCAATTAGCCCAAATTAGAAAAAGTGCAATAATTGGACCAAATTTAAAAGTGAGCTTGTAATTAAAGATCCACATTTTCCTGATGGCCTAATCAGCTGGATTTATCAAGCTGTCCTGAGGCAGCTCTATCAGGCGGTCGATTCGGAGACGTATGGCAGGGTAGTTTACAGGGCGGACTGTCATGACTTGACACGCTTCCACCTATTATGTTTCATTTTATTATATTTTCTTCAGACACATACCTTTTATAGAACATTTGTAAGGATGTGTCATCTCTTTGTCATTAAGGGTTCATTAGTCATGAGTCACGTGATCATAGAATCCTCTAGAACGATTAGTCATCCTGTATTTCAACTCTCATATCAAATACCTGTATGACTCGGTTCGCTTCTTGGTTTGTTCACGTAGATACAAGGCTGTGTTCCTAGTTGTATATAACCAAGGGCAAGTTCGAGGTTAAAGACCAAGAACTTGACCTCTTCGTCAATACAGTTCTCCTTACATCCACTTGGTCACTGGGCTATCAGTTGCCCATACCACTTAGCTTATCGTTTATCACATCTTAGAGGACTCTGACACGGACGCGAGGTCGCAATCAAATGCTTGAGGTTGCACACGGTAGATGAAGTGAGATCTAAGGTTGTTAAGGTCAGTTGTTGACTCGCCCAATGTATGAATCAGCATTGACTTCTACAGCATGCGGCAAGGGAGCTGTACTACTGGTCCAAGCTTAAGCACAAAAATGTACTAGAACTCCTTGGGTTCGCTATGTTTCAAGAACAACTGGCGATGATATCACCCTGGATGGAGCACAGCACGCTCGATGACTATATCTGAAAGCATCCACAAGTCGATCGTTGGCTGCTGGTATCTAACATCAGCAAATTGGCCGAGGTCTAGAAATTTGTTGCAAAGAAATGGCAACGGGTTGGCAACAGGTTGAAACCCCCTAAATGGGCAGAATGCCCACAATCACGTGAGTTGGGTTTGCAATCGCACAAATGTGATCGACAAACTTCCAAATCGCATGCGCAACTGTATTGCAGCATGTTGCGAGGCTGAAATGATTGTAGAGTATCAATTGATTTGGTCGCGCTTCTAATTTCTCACTAACCATGTGTTTGATATTGCAACGCCTTGATATCAGGCTGGAATCATGACCACTGGGTGGATTCGTGTCGAGGTGTTCAAGCATTTCATTTGGGCTCATCATTGACTGACATTTCAGCGCGTTGTTAGTCCATATAAACATCGTGAATTGATGTCAACATCCAGCGTAACGTCGCGTAGTTCTTGGCCTGCAGGTTCTCGTATTCACACTCATATCTTATATCCGTTCAGACAGACGATTCCATTAATGCCACACCAGTAGACAGAACATTACAATATCATAATCAACAAATTAGCACCGCAACGGATCAAAGCCACAACAAAATTAAGTCCACAATAATTAAAACCACAATTAACCAAAACCACAACAATTAAGATCACGACAGGTTGAGACCACAGCGAATGAAGGACACGGGAAACACAGACTCAGACCTCTAGTTATTACCTGCAAGTGCACGTTGCCTTCGTTCAATGGCCTGCTTGCGGAGCATCGCGACCATACTAGACGGTTCATCCTGAGGGTCTGTTCGCTTGGGAGGGAATAGAGTGCTACGTAGTGTTAGTCTAACATCAGCAAAAACCATGCTGAGTAGGAAGTTCTTTGGAGTGATTCCCGCTACCCCACTTTTTTGCAGAGTGCCCTGGACCCACCTATGGGTATCTGAACCACTCCTGACCCACCTATGGGGATCCAGAGCTCTCCTGACCCAATTAGGGAACTGAGGAGTGATCAGGAGCGCTCAGAATCCACTGGGTCTAACCTTATAAGGAAACATTACCTTTTTGGGAAAGCATCCAAAAACATTTTTTGTGATTACAAATATGATTTGTCAGCTTAGTCAGCAAATATTTTATATTTGTAATCACAAAAAATGTTTTTGGATGCTTTCCCAAAAAGGTAATGTTTCCTTTCAAGGTTAGACCCAGTGG
>WSTJ01000018.1:0-67215 GCA_019623705.1 Ceratobasidium sp. 428
CGTTTTTGTGTTCAGAGCTCTCAACCGAACGACAAATTTTTTCGGCGCTTGGCGAACCCTTTTGCAAACCGGAGTAACGTACTCGAAACAGGGTCGGTGGGATGAGGCGGAAGCGCTGCAGGTGCAGGAGCTGGACGCAAGCAAGCAAGCACTCGGCAACTTGCATCCTGACACACTCACTAGTATGGTCAACCTTGCGTCAACGTACTGGAACCAGGGTCGGTGGGACGAGGCGGAAGCGCTGCAAGTGCAGGAGCTGGGAGCGTGCAAACAAGCACTCGGCGAACTGCATCCCGACACACTCACTAGTATGAACAACCTTGCAGAAACGTACTGGAAGAAGGGTCGGTGGGATGAGGCAGAAGCGCTGCAGGTGCAGGTGCTGGACGCAAGCAAGCAAGCACTCGGCGATCTGCATCCCGACACACTCACTAGTATGTCCAACCTTGCATCAACGTACTCGAAACAGGGTCGGTGGGACGAGGCAGAAGCGCTGCGGGTGCAGGTAATGGACGCAATGAAGCAAGCACTCGGCAACCTGCATCCCAACACAGTCACTAGCATGAATAACCTTGCAGTAACGTACTCAGACCAGGGTCGGTGGGACGAGGCGGAAGCGCTGAGGGTGCAGGTGCTAGACGCAAGCAGGCAGGCACTCGGCGATCTGCATCCCTCCACACTCACTAGCATGAACAACCTTGCAGAAACGTACTGGAAACAGGGTCGGTGGGACGAGGCTGCATCACTGCTGGTGCAGGTAATGGACGCAAGGAAGCAGGCACTCGGCAATATGCATCCTGACACACTCACTAGTATGGCCAACCTTGCGGCAACGTACTCAGATCAGGGTCGATGGGACGAGGCAGAAGCGCTGGAGGTGCAAGTGCTAGACGCAAGGAAGCAAGCGCTCGGCGATCTGCATCCCTCCACACTCACTAGCATGAACAACCTTGCAGAAACGTACTGGAAGAAGGGTCGGTGGGACGAGGCTGCATCACTGCAGGTGCAGGTGCTGGACGCAAGGAAGCAAGCACTCGGCGATCTGCATCCCGACACACTCACGAGTATGGGTAACCTTGCGGCAACGTACTCAGACCAGGGTCGATGGGACGAGGCAGAAGTGCTGGAGGTGCAGGTGCTGGACGCAAAAAAGCAAGTGCTTGGCAAGCTCCATCCAGATACACTCATCAGCATGTACAACCTTGCAAACACCTACCTCCAGTGGGGTCGACTGGATGAGGCGGAAGCCCTACAAACACAGACAGTAGCTGCCAACCAGCGAGTTTTCGGCGACGCCCACCGAGAAACATTAGATGCGATGGAGCTTCTTGTCGATATCTACGAAGCGCAAGGGCCGCAGCGCACGAGCGAGCTTGAAGCGTTGAAACTTCAAATGGCGATCGTGAAAGCAAGCCGATAATCATTTAACTCGCTCTCCGACAAGTCAGATTTGAGTCTTGTTCTGCCACACTTTATCCTCTGAGTCGGCCTTGCTTATATGCGTCTTCTTGAATTATGCTAATTTTTACATGTTACTTTTCTGTACGGTACGTATGCGTGAGCCGCCCTTCTTAGGATTATTCATGTTCTTTTCAAACCGTTTAGTTGCTTCAGTGTCTTACTTGTTTTGAATCATATCCGATGACTTACCATGGTAGAAGCCGGTATAGAGGTCTAAGAAATTCAGGCAGTATTACTGGGCGAGTTGAGGGAGGGCGGAGCTTTTTAATCTTACGAGCAAGGTTCTGCGCCGGGAGTAGACCCCGTTTCTGTGGATGTAGTCTCGTTGAAGGTAGCGGCGAACGATCTTAGTCTTCGACGATATAACCACTGGAAAAGCGCCAACATGAGATCTCAGCTCCAGAGCGGGGCCGTTTCAATTTTGTGGTTACAGTTGGCGTGAGTTAAGCGCTTAAAAGAAACAAATGGTCACGTGCGCATCGGTCGTTTACCGAACCTCCGTGTCGGCCACACACACACCTCGATCAAACCTCCTATATCCGCTCACCCGACGAAATATCAGAGCATCGTACTGCACCAAAGTCATGGAGCCATCAGCGCGTCGGGTCTATCGCACCGTTTGAGATGCCGATCGACACGCCGCGTTGGACCAGGTGGAAGCTTTCCAAGGCCGTGCTCTTCAGGCTGGGAGACGTTGCAACCGGACAATAAGCTGCGCGGTGAGCTCTTTGTGCCGAGTGGGGGTGATCGCAGAGCTGATCCACGATATCGACTTCCCAGGCCGCGCCGATCACCCGAGCAACTCCATGGCGTCGAAAGGCGCGTACCTCCACTCGTTAACGGTGCGGAATTACTTGTAGCGCCGACAAATGGCTACTTCAAAGATCAAGGACGAGCTCCGCCTTGTTTATCTTGAAGTCCTACCGGATGGCTCCTCAACCGTGTGCTTGTCCCGCGTCCGAGAGTCGTCGGGTCGAACAGCGTTCGCGGAGAGTCTGTTGAACCCAAGCTCCAGTACGAACATCATCCAATTGTGGCGTCCAAACCCCCCTCCCCCCTCAGGCCCTCGCCTCGAAATCAGATGACATACTATGGTGTGAAGTAGCGGAAACATCCGGTCCTCGGTTTGTCCCGACAACTCTGCACACGAGACGGATCCAAGGGAGAGAAACTATATTATAAGGGGAATGTAGGTTTGATCGTCTCTTTATGCTAGATATGGAGACGTATGTTGCACAGCTGAACGGGTGTTGCGTAACAGCGATTTGAGATGCAACACCTGGATACGAGAGGTTGGCTGGCAACAAGTGTGTACTTACCCCCAGCAATGTCGACTAGTTGTTTATTTGTATCATTCAGGCGTGCTACAGACCATTTTGGGGAGCTGGAGGTGTGCAAATAGGCATTGCCGGAATATCTGTGAGGTCGTTCTTCAAACACTCGAATTAAACTAACTAGCAAATCGGCAGTTAGGCAGAAAAAAACGAGCAATGCAGACAACCTTTGCGCAAATAGTACGCTACAGGAGGCTGCGCATGGTCGGGATACGAGAAAATGAGTTTGGCTCACGCTGGCGACTGTTCGGCACTCTAACCTGACGCAGCTAGGTTGACGCGAAACTTGACATCAATCAGCCCAGGCGAGTTCGATAGCTGACTACGAGAAACCACTGGAAGCTAATCGAATGTTTAGGACAGGGTGGCCCTCGTCCAATACACCCGAAAGGATATCGCTGCCTCCAGCGCAACCTCCACCTCAAATCATTCATTTCAGGCCCTCAAACACCTGGCAAGGCGGGCTAGTTTGTTGTTTCACACTGCGAGTTTGGTACTCCCTTTCCCACCAAATATGTCACTCCGTACACGCTCAACTCGGTCAAAGGTCGACATTTGACGGACTGGACTCATGGTTAGTCGGCTCTGTTTGCGTCTTCTATCATGAGGATCCACAACTAGAGGAGAAAGGTGTGAAGGGCTACTTCAAGGAGTGTGCGTGTTAGAAGGAGACTAAAGTAGCTTATGGATGAGGCTCTTAAGATGTGAGCTCGGTCCGAGCTTAAAGTCGGAAAGGCGTGTTTGAGGCAGGCAGTGATCGTAGCCCTGTACTTCTATTGAATGAAAATTCAAATGATTTTGGCTAAAATGCGGCTATCAGGCACACAGAACACAGCCGCTGATCCCCATCAAACTTATTCTCAACCACGATCATCACCTGGTTGCGGCATCTCTCCATTGACCGCTCTCATATTCTCTGCATCCAAGTAAACAATCGCCTATAACTGTTCCATACGAGGAAACAGCTACCTGGACCTCCTCCTTTGAGTTGTCCGACTTGCCGGCAAAGGTAAGTGTAATTAACAACCCACTAATGAAACGGAGCTACCAAACTGAGTAAATCACAACCGGCATAGGAGGAAAAAGCGCGACAAAAACCGACGGTCATGCGTCCGGTGTATCAAGGGAAGGCTCGAGTGTCCGGGCTGTGGATATTGCAGTTCGTCGGACTCCTCGCTACCCGAGCTTGATGGTGGATCATCATCTACTTCAATAGCCGGGACTGAATCAGGTAGGTACTGCCGGCCGCTCTGAACTTTAGGCGATATCAACATGAGTTTTGCGACACTAGTTTGATTCTTGTACTTACTGTTCTCCTTCTTGTCGAAGGTGGCATTTTCTACCTTTTTATAACGTTTACAGGAAGGGCATCTCAGATGAGACTACGGTCACTATATTTATTCAAAAAGCTGGTAAATGACACGCTTATCTGCCAGATTAGCACAGCCAGCCGCCTTGATACCTTTCTGGTCTTCGCGAAACGGTTTTGGCTCATAACATGTCTGAAATGGTTGGAGTTGAGGACTTCATTCCGCCTGCCGAGTAAGCCCCACCCCCCTTCAGCCGGGTAACTTACAGAGGGAGCCGCCGGATGTCCGTATATGCGCTGGTGGGGAGGTATGGGAAGCTCCTGAAGGACAGTAATTGAACCTAGTGATGATAGCTCGATGGTACATAACAACTAGATGCGCAGGGGAACTCTTTTTTTTTTTTTTGGGCGACTTTCTGAAAGGCAAGGAGTAAGTATGTATGTGATAACCGGAGTGATTGTGGACGAGTGAGTATTTGAAGTGGAGTACGAGGATTTGCTTGGGTGCAGATCACGTAATCTGGGCGCTTGTGGCAAGTTTGCCACCCAGCGTTGTAGATCACAAGTAATATGTATGTAGGTCTTCTGGAGGTTAAGTAAGGTCTATCGCTCGCGAGAGAGTCCAGTTGGAGGATACAACACTATTTTATACATTACAGTATAAATGTCCTGAGATTAGTCTACATAGAACATCACGACAACCCGCGCCGTCAACTAGGAAGAGCATTAGAACGCTAGTATAACATGTGAGGTCGCGACGAGAGAGATGGGAGAAAAACCTTACCCGCCGGATTCATGCCAAAACGAGAGCTTCCAGCGTGCCAGATTATGTTTTCTTGGCTCGATCAGCAGGAGGCCTAAGAAAGATGCTTGAATGCTTCCATTCCGATTCTGAACCATAGTATTCGAAAGGTTCATGCCGCTTTATTCAGACGTTAAACCAGACGGGATAGACGAGATAGGCGCTGAGAGCTGACCCCCCGAGCTGGAGTTGGTAACTGATTGGAGCCTAGGTATATTCGTTTTCTACACAACGCGTTACGCTCACTCTTTCAGCTAAGAATATCGCCTGAAACACGGGCATAACGCACCAGAAAAAGCGTCCATGAACAAAACTCCGTTTATAACCCTCACTCTGTGGCCTCTGGACTCTTCCGACTCGCCGGGCTCGTCAAAAGCTCAGCCTACAGTCTCTTCTTTGACGGCTCCTCAACAACCATCTCCTCCATCTCGGACGAAACCTTCAATCCCGTATTCGGAATAGCGGAATGTCCACGCTCCTCAACCCCAGCATCCGTACTTAGCTCCAGGGATTCGTTTTGACCGTCCTCCTCAAATGCCTCGTATGCTCCGAGAGGTTCGCGAACGGGATATGCTGATTCGACGCAGAGTTCAAAGTTTCGTGCCCTGCTTTGAACGACGGTGTGCGGAGAACCCGAGTCGATTCCAATACTTCGCTGATGTTTTGCTGTCATTAGTGGTTTGTGCGTACTCGTAGGTCGAGCATTATAGCGGGTTGAACGTCGTTAGTGGAAATTGGCGTCCGGGGAGCGTTCAGCAAGTTCATGTTTGGAGTGTTTGTTGACGAGTATTGTGAATGAGCGAAAGAAAGACGAAAGACCCCGCGGGATTCGAGAACGAGAGGAAGAAATTGTATCTACAAATAACGTGAGTCGTTGCCTGACCTATGTTCATCCATCGTCTAGCTCACCTCAGCACGCTGTACAGGCATTCAGCTTGATTTGACCAAAGCTGCTCACGGCAGGCGACTCTGGCGGTGAAAACGTAGGCCTGGGAGGAGGATTGATCGAGACCAACACTGGGCCAACTACATCCTTGCTAGCAACATGGTCAAGGACTCCAACACTGATGCCACAATTTGCAACGGTCCGTTTGGCTGCATTAGACTGAGACTTGGCTTTCAAGGGGTGCTTCGATTTTCGATGATTTGTCGGGCGTGTTTCCGACACCGAACTGTATGATTTGGAATTTTTAGGGGGGCAAGATGATCGTGATGTGCGCCAAGTAACTTTGTCCAGAGTTAATACGGGCGAAACGAGCCTATCAGAATAACTCTGCTCACCTTCGAGATAGTTCTTTTGCTTCTACTTCAGCCTCCAGCTGGCCGTCTCGTGCAGTTCCTTTGCCTGATGAACCTTCTGCAGAAGCCTGTTACGAAAGTCCGCTCCTAACCCACGTTTCCGCGACTTCCGCACTCTTCATCCTCGCCAGACTCGTCAAAAGGCTAGGTCTCCTGCCTCTGAATCACCTCCTGAATTACTATCCCTCCCATTCCCGTCAAAATCTCCCGGCCCATTTTCCAAATGATCAAATTTCCACGCGTCTTGCCTTTAGCGTCCGTATCTGGCTCCATCGACTCGTTCCGGTCGCCCTGGTCGAATGGCTCATACGATTCGAGGCGCTCGCGAGTAGAATTTGTAGATTTGACGCTGGTGGTGAAGGTTTCGTTTACCAATTTGGGCAATGGTGCGGGGGAACTGGGGGCTGATCCCAATATTTTGTCAATAACTGATAACTGCAATGTCATTAGTGGTTTGTGTTTGTCCGTCGGAGTCCTATTGATGGGTAGGATAGCATTGATAGTAGCTGGATGTCGGGGACAGCGGTCGGTTGATAAACGAGCGGGCTGAATGCTGCTGACAATCGGTTGGCTGATGGTGAACGAGAGAGAGATATGAGGCCTGTCTGATTCAGGGAACGGCGGGGAGAATTCGTATCTAGAGAGAATAAGAATCATCTCCTAACTTATCGTCATATATCATCCAACTCACCTCGTTGTACCGTAGGAGTGTTCAACCCGGTTTGATTCAAACCGCTCCCGAGAGACGGCTTTGGCGGAAAGAATCAAGACCCAGAAAAGAGACCAACGGGAGCCATTGCACGATCAGATACGTTCCCCACTCGCAAAAAACCAAGGGCTCTAAGTTTGCGGGCACAGTTTGTAGCAGATTATTTGGGCGTTGGGTAGGTGGGTTCGTAGTCGAATTGATCTTATGCCGAACGATCCAACCTTGGTTTGGAGCTCGATGATTCTATCAACATCTACTACCATGTTGTTTCGTAGAGCCACATCGGTTTCCACGCCTTGGGGTTGGTCGTACATTTGAGGATACTCAGCGAGGCTGGGAGATGCAAATCGAGTCCAGGCGTTGTAGGTAACGACCCCCGAGAAACGCGGGTTCCTATCATTTTGGTAGTTGGGAAAATCGTCCGACATGGCAGGTGTACTGTTGATATTATTAGTTTGCTACACCAGCTAGGGTTTTAGTCGAAAGGCCAATCTCGGCCCAGCCCACAACTTACCTTTATAACTATACATATCTTCCTAGCCGTCGAAGCCGAAGAAACCAGTACGACCACCGAAAACGCGAAGGTGGCAAGAAGGATGGCCGCTCCAGCCACGACAAAACGGACGGAGGACCGTGTCATGCCTCTAACAAGTCCGACTGGTACCTCTCGACCTGTAAACCGGCCCTCGTCAAGGGAGAACGTTCCATCCAGCTCCTCCTCAGGTGAGAATTAAGAGAAGCGCCGATCAGCAGGCGACACAGAACAAGCGTGCTGGGTAGCGGGTGCGAGAACCCGAGATGGCGAATTGAGGAGCAAGAAATTGGCGAGGGAGCAACGGCCAGCAGGATACCCCACTCCAGAACGTAGCATAGGACGGTCGTCGGGGTCGTTGGAGAATCTCGACTTCCTATCGGGTTGTGCGGCTAGATGGGCAAGGTGAATGCACTATGTACGAGGACCCCTTGTGCGCATGGCGGGATCGATAGCTAGAGCAGGCTGAGGATGTGGGGACTCGATGACGAAGCAAACAAGTAGCAAGACTTGAGCGGGCAACATTGGATTACGTTTCAGAGCTATAGTCGCACTTGACATAAGCCAATCTACCGAACGGTATTCGTATACCGATGGAAGTGCGAGCTGGCCAGGCTGCGAAGATGGTGGTGGTCGAGAAATTCGACGATACAGCATCTTACGTAACAGGCTAAGCGCTCGGTGGCAGGCGTTTGCCACCCGAAGCCACCAGCCTGAACGCAACTCCAATAACTTGGGTCAGATCTCTCGCTCAGGTGATATTAGACATCAGAGATATGACCTACTTTCGTGACTTGTCGCCAAAGCTCCTGTAATGATGAATGAATTAGGAGACTTACGGATATGGTAATCCAGGAAATCCATCGCACTGGAAGAAGAACGCGAGATTGGGGTATAGGGACAGACGGATTCACATACCTCTAAGCCAGACCATATGCATTAAATACCTCGTTCGGCATCTTAAGTGTCAAATGCATGCGACCATGCTCGACTTCCAGCGAAGAAAACTTCAGAATTGATCAGACCAATTTTCTTCCTCTCTTTGCTAGCACAACAGCTCTTGATATGGCGCGCTGAGAGCTCGTATATGTGAGTCCAGACTAGAAGTCAGGTGTGTTGATGGCTGGAGTAGTCCGATATGTGGAAGCGATGAGGTCTCTGCTTACAGCCGAAAGGTTGGAGACTCGACTGAAATTGAACAATCAGCGTGCAAGGTGAGTTTTGGTGTACTTAAGTACTCAGGCTTCAAGAAGCTCTTTTTGAGCATCGCATCCGTTAGGCCCTCGCTCAAATTCGATGCGCTCACAAGCAAGGTAAGCTATCGATTCGGGACTTCAAACCGAGCAACCTCAAGTTTTATTATCGGAACACGAGGATACTCAGACAAGCCGGAAGATCAGATAGAGTATGATACGATGTTGGATGTAAGTAAGTAATATTACCCCTGAAACTAAAACATTTGATAAATGATGATGCGTGTACCGTTAAAATGCGCGCCACAACTTTACTGAGTGTTAGAGGTTTCGTGGGTAGTTCAAGCAGCGGCGCTAGGTGCAAACTGAGATCAGCTGGCCGCTCAGACTCTGGTCAGATTGAATGCCCGCTTCGACTGAAAGGAGGCCCAGGTTTAGAGCAGAGACGTCAAAAACGACGCATATATGCAAACCAATCGGATGTCTCCGGCCTCATCACACCGGCTTATGTCAGCTGAGCCTTGACAGGCACAGCCATAGCATTCGCGAGGAACCTGCGCTCCTTCCCACCCTGCCTTCTTACGAACCAGCATATTCAACATCTCTTGAGCTGATACTACTGAGAACATAATCGGATCATGGAACATAACGGAGGGAAAGGCGCAAACATTGTCGTTTTTGGTGAGCGATCGCCTTCCAACTCTAGATATGACGACACTAACTTGAGCCAGAGGGAGGACTTGCCGGCGGGCTGTCCTCGCTTATCATCTTCAGGGAGCTCATGGCGAGGGTGTATGCCGGGGGTGGGGATGTACAGATTCAAAAGCTATGCAAGATGATGGCAGGCACAGGTACCGGAGCGTAAGTTGTCCCAACTACCCTGGCAAATTAGTAGGAGATAACCCTGAACACTATCCACACCATACAGGTTGATTGCGTGTATGCTAGCGCTGTTAGGACTAGATATAGATCAAGCCATATCGGCCTACTCGAGACTCGTAGACTCCGTGTTCTCAGAGAGGAAGATGATCAGCACGAGCGGGTCCGGAGCGTTCAAAGCAAGCAAACTGGAGGAAGAACTGAAGAAGATAGTCAGGGAGGCGACGGGCGACGAGGATACGCTGATGATGGGAGGGAAACCTGACGAATATGACTGCAAAGTGTACGTACCGCTGAAGAGGGGTCTATATGCTTAGTGTTCGTGCTCAACGACTGTTTCAACGATAGTATGGTTTTCGCTATGTCGGAGCACAACATGAACGCATCTACACCTCGCATCTTCCGTTCCTATCAAGGTCCGAACAACCAGATGCCAAACTACCCGATCTGGCAGGTTCTACGAGCGACGATGGCCCATCCTGAGCTGTTCAAGAGCTTCGAGATCGGAGAGGAATCGACGCTGTCAGAGTCTCTTGTGGGAGGCGACGTCGCATGCAGCAACCCGACGGCATATGTACTCGAAGAGTTCAGCACCCTCTATCCCAAGAGCTTCGTCGCGTCAATCGTATGCATAGGAACTGGACATGCGCGCACAATCCAGATCCCAAAGTCAAACCCGCTGCATTGGATCATGCCGACGAACGTGCTGATGGCGATGAAGGACATAGCGACGGACAGTGAGCGAGTGGCGCAGGAGATGGCGACGCGATTCCGGGACACTACCAACCTATACTTTCGGTTCAGTGTGGATCAGGGAATGCAGGACGTCCGGATGAGCCGCTGGCAGAGAAAGAGCGAGGTGGTGGCGCATACTCGGGCATATACGCAGAAAGGAGAGATCACGAGCCAGATAGACGAGGCGGCAAAAGTCATACAAGCCAGGAAAAACACAATGATAGGGGAAAACATCGGTATGTTATCTGCTGAGCCGTCGAGTAAGGTGAGCTAATGTTTGCGAATAGGTGGAAAGGCACAACAATCACCAATAGCGCAAACAACAGGCGTCAAGCGCTGTCCAGCCCCGTCGCCGGCGTTCACGGGCTTCCAGCGCCAGGTATCCCAGGTTCGAGACTGTCTAGTAAGCCCCACCAACGAACGTCGTATGTGCGTAGTCCATGGACTCGGCGGCAGCGGCAAGACGCAGATTGCGCTCAAGGTCGCTGAACTGACTCGGGAGAACTGGTCAGACATAGTCTACGTCGACGCGACTACCCGCGAGACAGCAATCAGCACGCTCAAAGGGTTTGCCATGGTGAAGAAGATAGGAGAGACGCACGAGGACGCTCTGCGCTGGTTGGAGCTCATGTCACGATCATGGCTGCTGGTGTTTGACAACGCCGACGACCCTGAGTTGGGAATCCAGCACTTCATCCCAGGCGGGCCGTACGGGAGCGTGCTGATCACCACTCGACTACGAAGCGTGGTGCACCTGGGGCGAGGACCTGGATCGGAGTGTCACGTCGGAGGGATGGAAGCGGAAGAGGCAGTCGAGCTGCTACTGACGAAGGCAAGAATGCGAGATCAGGAGCTGTCGATGGAAGAAACAGAGGCTGCAACGGGGCTAACTCAGGTAAGCTACGGGATACTGTTACACAAACCGCCTTTCACGTGACTATCGATTACAGGATCTGGGATTTCTTGCACTTGCGATTGTTCACGCCGGCGCATACATCTTTTGCGCAAACATTAGCATCACCAACTACAGGAAGCAGTGTCAAGAGCATACTCGCTCCTCTCTAGAACTGTACAACAAACTGGCGGGCAACGTCGAGACGTACGAGAAGACTGTTTATACGACCTGGGTCATGAGCTACGAGAGACTGAAGCCATACACGCAACAACTACTGGGGCTGATGGCATACCTGCACCACGGAGGGATCACCGAGGATATCTTCAAGCGAGCAGCTGACAATATGGATCGGACTCCAACTATTCCCGCCAACGACGAAGAACTCGCGACTCGGAAGTATGTACGAGATCACTTGGCGCTATACCTTGATGCAGACGGACACTGGGACTCGAGCGCATTCTTAGTCCCTATGGGCGATCTGACACAGTACTCGCTAATCGAATACGATCGAGTAAACGAAGCTTACACGCTGCACGTGCTCGTACAAGACTGGGCTCGTACTATGGTGATATACCCGAAAACAGCAGCGCTGATGCATGCGTCACATCTCGTAGCGTTGTCGATTGACTATTCCGATGACCTCGAAGCGCACGGTTTCCGACGAGGACTGCTGCCACATGTCAACAGCCTGGATAAACTTGGTAGTAGCAACCTGAACGATGCTAGCTTCTTCGCAAAAGTATATGCCGAAAATGGACAGTGGAATCAGGAAGGAGCGCTATGGGTGCTGGTGCTAAACGCCCGGAAGCAAGCACTCGGCGATATGCATCCCGACACACTCACTTGTATGAGCAGCCTTGCAACAACATACTGGAAACAGGGTCGGTGGGACGAGGCAGAAACGCTGGAGGTACAGGTGCTGGAAGGAAGGAAGCAAAAGCTTGGCGATCTACATCCTGACACACTCTCTGGTATGAACAACCTCGCATCAACCTACATAAACCTGGGTCGATTTCACGAGGGAGAAGCGCTACAAGTGCAGGTGTTGGACGCAAGGAGACAGACACTTGGCGATCTACATACCGACACGCTCGCTAGCATGAACAATCTTGCGTTAACGTACTTGCACCAGGGTCGATGGAACGAGGCGGAAGCGCTGTTCGTGAAGGTGGTGGACGCATGGAAGCGAGCACTCGGCGACCTGCATCCCAACACACTCACGAGCATGAACAACCTTGCATTAGCGTATTCGAACCAGGGTCGGTGGGACGAGGCAGAAACGCTACAGGTGCAGGTATTGGACGCGATGAAGCGAGCACTGGGCGATCTACATCCCGACACGCTGAATAGTATGAACAACCTCGCATCGACTTTCTATTCACAGAATCGATGGGGCGACGCGGAAAAGCTGCAGGTGCAGGTGCTAGACGCTATGAAGCGAGTGCTCGGCGATTTACATCCCAAAACGCTCGCCTGTATCAACCAGCTTGCGCTAACGTACCGGCAGCAGAGACGATGGGACGAGGCAGAAGGACTGCAGGTGCAGGTGCTGAGCGCGAGGAAGCAAGCCCTCGGCGATCTGCATCCCGACACACTCACTAGTATGCACAATCTTTCGTTGACGTACTCGGACCAGGGTCGGTGGCAAGAGGCGGAAGCGCTGGAGACGCAAGTGCTGGATGGACTGAAGCAGAAACTTGGCGAGCTGCATCCGTTGACGCTTATCAGCATGTCCAGCCTCGCAATCATCTACCTCAAGCAGGGTCGATTGGACGATGCGGAAGCCCTACAGAAGGATACAGTAGCCACTAACCAGCAAGTGTTCGGCAACGGGCATAGCAAAACCATGGAAGCAATGGAAATTCTTGTCCACATCTACGAAATGCAGGGGTCACAGCGCATGAGCGAGATTGAAGCGCTAAAACTACAACTGAGAAACTGAAAACTCATCCATCGATCACCTTGCTCCCCTTCGAATCAGTCGGACGAAGTTTGGGGTGGAGTTCTGTTCTGCCGCTTTTGGTCGCACTATTAGGAGTATCCTGATTGTATGCGTTTTCTGGACCCGTGTCAGGCCTTGTACGCTTTTTGTCAATGGGATCTATGTACCGACAGGCTCTCTTGCAGTTGTTTTTCAAATATCTCAGTAACTTCAACGTACTGTCATCGGTTTTGCATCATATTGTGATTTAGATGGGTCGACGCTGGAACGGCATGCAGTAATGTTTATTCTCAAGAGATACTGCTGGACGGGTCGAGGAGGGTTATGCGAGGTCAAGCAGGGTTCCGCACTGGCGACAAGTCCCAGCCTGAGGTTATGAGTGAAACACGGGAGTGTTAAAGTGATCGTGAGAGCAAGCTGTCTGAAGCGGACGATGGAAGTCAAAACAGATGACGTAATATGAGTATGAGCACTTGTGGCAAGCTCGCCACCCCGTGAGGTTGATCTAAACCTAAATATATTGTGTATTCCTTAAGCGGGATCTACGGATTGGATTATGTGGCTCGGGTGGAGAATCAAATATGATTTCGTGGATTGAGGCGTGAGCGTTCTGCCAATACGCACAGAATACTACAAGGGAAGCGGCGTCGTCGGTTGGGGGTGAAAGGCAATATTGAGAGCAGAAATATAAGAGAGTCGACTTATTGAACAACATATCCACACATAAAAATCCGTCCGTGACCTGCGTCTCCAAAGCCTCAGACCCCCCGCTCGCCGGACTCATCAACTCCGCCTGCTCTGCGCCAGCCCCTCTACCGTATCTGCCCCACATCGGACGGAAACTCTCGTCCTGTATTCGAGATATTCAAATTCCACTCGTCTTGGCTCCCTCATCCAGATCTAGCCGCAGAGATTCTCCTTATTCGCCTTCGTCGAATGGCTCGTATGACCCGCGGGATCCGCCAGCCGGGTGTTTGGATTCGACGCTGGCGTTGAAGGTTTTATTCCCTAGCTTGAGTGACGCTGCACGGGAAATTTGGGCTGATTCCAGGATTTAGCTGATGGTTTCGATATCGTCGGTAGTTTGGGTACCTGCATGTCAAGTGTTGTTATCGAGCTGAGCTTCGTTGGTGGGTTGGGCGTTATGAGTAGCCGTTGGTTGATGGATTATGGCTTGGATGTTGTTGGCGATGGATTAGCGCATTTCAAATGGGCGAAAAAGACACG
The DNA here is from genome assembly GCA_019623705.1 of Ceratobasidium sp. 428. Classification (NCBI taxonomy): domain Eukaryota; kingdom Fungi; phylum Basidiomycota; class Agaricomycetes; order Cantharellales; family Ceratobasidiaceae; genus Ceratobasidium; species Ceratobasidium sp. 428. Next base: position 14,318 of record WSTJ01000018.1, read on the forward strand.
GAAGGCCGTTCATGATTCGGAGGCGAGGAGAATCTGTATCTCGGAATGACGCACTCTTAACGCCTAATCTAGCAGATACATCGCCCAACTCACCTAGTCGTACTGTCGGAGTGGCCTACTCGATCTGGCTCCAACTGCTCGAGACGGACAGCACTGGCAGTTATGAACACAGGCGTAGGAGCGAGATCGACAGAAGCCGATGCATGACTAGACACGCTCCCACTGGCAGTAAAGCCAAGAACCCCGAGGTTGATAGTAAAATTCGTAGTAGCCCGTTGTCCTCGAGAAGGCGGATTCGTGGTCGAATTGATCTGCGGTCGAGCAACCGAGTCCTGATTTGGGAGGCCTCGGTGTGGACTGCCACGCTGCCTGATTGAATCACATCAATATCCCCATATTGGAGTTGGATGGGTATTTGAGAATGCTTACCGAGGGCCGAGACCGCAAACAAAGTCCAAGCGTTATAGACCACGCTCTCAAAAAATACCCCATCTCCATTCGCTTGGCGGTCGTAGAAAGTATCCGAAATAGCAGGCTATCGTCTACAGCATAGGGGTGCTACAACGGCCAGGTTTTTAGCCGAAGAGTGAGATCCAGTCTAATACGCAACTCACCGCGACCATACGAGTCTTCCTACTTGACGAACTCGAAGCAGTTGGCATGACCGCCGAAAGCGTGACACCGGCGGCAACCAGCGCTCATCCAGTTATAATAAAGATGACGAAGAGCGGCGGCGCGTTCAACCCGTACTTCTCGACCCACTTGCCGGTCCTGGTCAAGGGAAAACATCTCGCCCAGCCCTTCTTCGGGTGAAAACACATGTTATCAAGCCGCATAGATATAGTATGCCAAGCATCGCAAGTCTGATTACACTGTACGACGGGCCGAGGGACAAGAAACCAGTAGGAGGGCGTAGCTAGTGGGATACCCCGTTCCGGAGTATCGCATAGAATGACCGTGGCGGCTAGTAGGGAAGCCTTGAGTTCATGACGCGTCGCACATCGAGATAGAAAGAGTATGCTAAGCACCAAAGACCCGTGTGCGTAGTATGTGGTCGATAACTAGGACGGACTGGGGATGTGACGACTCGATTTCGGAGCGAGCCTCGGACGAGCAGATGGACGGTCTTCGACATTCAATTTCGGAACCGGAGTACAGTATCAAATGGCGCGGAAAGTGCTATTGCGTACAAAATTTCAACAGCTGCGAGATCTCGTGTGGGTGGTTGGTTCTGGGCGGTGCAAGTCTTATGGTCGGCGGTTGTTGTGGCTTTGAGATACGCGGATTACGTAAACATCAAAGCGCTTGGCGGAGTTTGCCGCCGGGACCGCATATCTATAGACTGGGACCTGTTATGAGGCCAGGAGATAAAGTGCGAGATATGAATAAGAGGCAATAGGCTGTGGCACAGAGGTCCTAGGGTTATGCGTGTGACGGCCGACTTTTGTGTGGGTTATGTTCCAGGCCGCACGGTCAACGAATCAAGTCACAGCATATAGTAAAGTATATCATAGGATTGGTGCATGAGACATACTGACGAAGACATTTCTACATCTAGCTCGATATCGAAATGAAGACCCCAACCATAAAAAGCCGATATGGATCCCTTCGACTCGCACTCGAGCATTTATTTCAGGAGTCGGTCTGAACAGCTTCTCTTTGGCCCCATGAGTATTATTTCTTATAATCCTTTGAGCGCTCGCAGTTTTTAGACCTGATAGACGGTGAAATGAGGGAATTCACTAGGGCGCTCGGAGATGCAGCGCGGGGTGAGATTGTTCTCTTCGCTTAAACGATCCGGCGACGGAGAGAGGTATAGAAGATTATGTCCGAATGGCCAAGTTCAATAATATCTCGATGGGCCAGCAGCATTGAAGGAGAGCTTCTATCTATTCAAGATTTCCTTGTCTTTCATTGGAAACGAAAAAGCCATGTTGTAAGCTCATGCTTCGCAAACATGGGAGCTGTACTTGGGTTTGAAGCCGGGAGCGTCCAGTTATGTCGTTGGCATCCAAACCCAGACTGTTAAAAGCGATTAGTGTGGAAGGTCAAACGAACATTATAGGGATGGTAAGTTGGGGGTATTACCGTCAGTCGTTAGTCACGCGGTGTATGCTGGCACTAAACAAAGTTGACGCACGTTGTAACAGTAACTACTAAAACGAATTACTTATGGGATTGAATCCCAGACGCGGCGTTAGGTTGCCGGCTATAGCGAAAGACCCAGTTATAGTTAATGTGGTAGCTGATGCCGGCGAATATGCTCAGTGTTACGACAAGTACTCTGCACGAAGCCAACGTGTTAAAATTCAACATATGGAAATGTGAGTCTTCTCCTGTGATTTTCTATCATTCTTATGATCGAAAGTGGACACTCGAAATTCACGAAAGGGGTAAAATATGCCGAAAGGGGAACCGCAGAGGGCAAAATGCTAAATTTTGACACATCCGGGCTATCAAGAGAGTTGTAACTTCAAGTTTGCCCCAAGCCAGTAATGGACGTGCGTAAGCACTGTGATACTACCGCATTAGCTGAGAATGTCGCCAGTAAACGAGGAAATCTCACCAGACATAGTATCTACCGTAGCCTGCGGTCCCGTAACCCGGAGCTCTTCCAATTCGCCGAACTCGATAACGGCCCGGTCCCTCACCTCCCCCCTCGCTGGGTTCTTAGCACTCGTCTCCTCTATCTCGAACGAGACCTTGTTTCCTATGCTCGAAACCATCGAAGTTCCGCGCGTCCTGGTATTTTATTTAAATTAGCGTCATAGACTCGCTTTGGTCATCCTCGTCGAGTGACTCGTACGTTCCGGAGTCTCTGCGGGTGGGATGTGTGGATTCGATACCAAGATTGAAGGTTTTGTTCTCCGGTTTGGACAATGATGCGCGAAGAATGTGGGGTAATCGCGGGGTTTGGCTGATAGTGTTGGTATCGTTAATGATCTATGCATACCCGTAGGTGGAGTGTTGTTAGCGGGTTGGAGATAGGTAGTGAGTGGACTGGGCGTCGTGGGTAGTGGTCAGTAGATTGATGGTCTGGATATTATTGGCTAGGAATTGGCGCATCTTGAGTGGCAGAGAGCTAGACAACTGCTCATCATTGGGGGCGAAAGGGAAAAACTGTGCACACTAGAAGAATTCTAGGTACTAAATGGCGGTGCGACAGTTGCTTCCTCTTGGTGTGACAGCCCCTTTAAATTAGCGTGTCAATCACCTGTCTGAAGTGACGTTTTTCATATGTTTCAGACTAGCAAACGAACTCACTTAAATGTCACCAGGAGCACCGAGCACACCTAGATCCAGTACTTGGACAAACATAAACACAGCCACCCAGGCCAGAATCGCTCCCGCTGCACCCTTTCCCCCGCTCTTACATGTGGTATCCAGTGTGTGTTGTGTAGCGTGTGTGGCCTGCTCCACATCCCCGAGCTACCTGGTGCCTCATCCCCCGGGGGTATTTTCCAGCATTTAGGTGCTTTGGCGCACAGGGGAACGAAATTGGCTGGCTAGTTCACGATTTGGGCTCAGTTTGAAATTAAGGGTTTAAGGTGTCAAACTAGTGGTACTTACGCCTAAGTGTCACCAGCACTTCCTGTGACATTTTAGTACCTAGTCACGAAATCTAAGTACCCAGGCTTCCCACAGTGTGCATGAAATCAATGTAAGCCAATTCCCAACTTATACTCATACTTCCCCTGACGCACCGGATTATGTTCCCGGAGCACTCAACAGGATCTGGCTCCAACTACTTGCGACGTGGGACTTCAGCGCAAGGTAACGCGCTACTTGAGAGGTCTTGACTAAAATAATCCCAAAACTCAAGTATGACGGCATAAGTCATAACGGCCTATTTGGACATTAGGATTGCAGCGGAATCGAGCTGTTGGCGAGCAGCCGATATTTGCTCTCACGGGGACTGTATTTTCGTGTGGGTTAACTGCCGGGTTGGCTATTAACGTTACGCAAAATCCTCGCGTCGAAGTCGGATGGACGTTTAAGAATGCTTACCGAGGGTGGGTGGAAGCTGCACACCGAGGCAAGGCATACAGACTACACCCTCCGAAAACACCCCGTTCCCGTTCGTTCGGCTGTCAGCGAAGACATCAAAAATGGTGGAGGTACTATCTACGTCATCGACATGCTACAACAGCTGGGGTTTAGCCGAAGAGCGAACACTAGCTAGACCCCATGCAACTTACCTCGATTACCCAAGCCTTTCTACCCGACGAGCTCAAAATACCAGACGGAATCACCCCAAGCATGACAGTAGTAGTAGTATCCAACCCTTTCCGAGCCATGACGCAGATCAGGGAGATGTGCAAGCACTTCGTGTCCACGTCCAACGCGTATCCCTCGGTCAAGTTGATTGTCCTCGTCGAGGGCGAGCGTCCCACCCAGCCCTTGCTCGAGTGAGAGTCAAGAGAAGTAAGGATCAGCAGGCCACATCGGTATGATGTGGCAAGTTTCGCAGCTCAGACTAGATTGTATGACGAGTCGAGGGATAAGAAACTGGTGGGAGGACAGTGGCCAGCGGCAGCTACCCCGCTCTGGAGCTCAGGATAGGTGGCCAATGGAGAAACCTCAGGCGCGTACTGTATTTCGCACCCAGGCAGATGATTTAGGCTAGATACCAGAAGCAGCAGTACTTATCGCGTGGCCAGCAGCTAGAAGGAATCGGGATGTGATGACTCGACGTCGAAGCAACTTGGCGAACAAGTGCCAGATGATCTCAGCTGCACATTTCGGATAAGCTAGAGTATCTCACGACGAACGCTATGCTATCGCGAGGTTATATACGAATTGCTGATTCTGGGGTGGGGCGAGCCTTGAGGTAGGTGGTGGTCGAGAACGAGGACGATTGTGGATTACATAAGCGGTAAAGCGCTCGTGGAGTCTGCCACCCGGTGCCACGAGCCCAGATACGCCAGGTCACTTACCTATCGAGTGAGGCTCGTAATCAAATCGGGAGCTAAGGCGCAAGATAGAAATAAAATCCTATAGTCTATGGCACAGAGGCCCTAATATTATATTGATAGTGGTGGGCTCTTACGCGGCTCGTTACAAGCCAGATGGCCAACATTAAATCAACCAGCGATACAGGTAGTGAATAATAATATGAGTGCATGCGGGCCGCCGATCCAGAGACCTTTACACCCGAGTCAAAGCTTAAACGGAAGCTTCAACCATACGAAGTTTATGGCCCTTCAACTTGGATTCTGAAAATTACTTAGGATAAGCCCGAACAACTTCACCTTCACCTTATAGGCGTTCTTATAACGCCTGTAGAGTTGAAATATCTAATCTTTATAGCTGATGAAACTAGAGGCCCTTCGATACAGGCAGCATTGGACACTGATACGTGCCGCAACAGCACTGTAAATGAGGCTGGGTTCCAGATACGGCGTCGGATTGCCTAGCCTCCGAAGCGGATGTACTGTATACCGAAGTCGAGAGAGGGCCGAATTGCAAACTAAAGATGTGAGAAGGCGAATATATGCGGTCCAGTGGGGTACGTTCTTGCGCTTTTTAGATGGCTTATCTCAGCTGATTCGCGTGATAGACACAGCCATGGCGCTCAAAGCCAAAGTTAACCTTCACACCCCCTCCACCCTACCTTCTTCTGAACCAGCAGTTTCGGTCCTCCCTCGTAGCAAGTCTACTAGTAACATAACCACAGCATGGAGGAGAACGGAGGAAAAGGCGCAAACATCGTCGTTTTTGGTGAGCATTCGCTCTCGAACTGTGGATACGCGGCGCTAATCTTGCGCAGAGGGTGGGCTCGCTGGCGGGCTGTCCTCGCTCATCATCTTCAGGGAGCTCATGGCAAGGGTATATGCCGCAGGCGGAGGTATACAGATCCGCAAGCTGTGCAAGATGGTAGCAGGCACAGGTACTGGAGCGTAAGTCGTCGCAACTACTTTGTGAAAGAACTACGAGATAACCCTAAACACGATCCCTATGATACAGTTTGATCGCATGTATGCTAGTGCTGCTAGAGCTAGATATAGACCAAGCCATATCGGCTTACTCGAGACTCGTGGACTCTGTCTTCTCGGACAGGAAGATGATCAGCACGAGCGGATCCGGAGCGTTCAAGTCGAGCAAGCTGGAGGAAGAGCTGAAGAAGATGATCCGAGAAGCGATGGGAGACGAGAATGCGCTTATGATGAAGACCCAACACGACGAAGATGACTGCAAAGTGTACGTTTCGCCCGTGAGAGGGAGTTGCGCGTCATGTGACTGTACTGACTGCTACGTCCGCAGGATGGTGTTTGCTATGTCGAAGCACAACATGAACGCCTCTACCCCCCGTATTTTCCGCTCGTATCAGGGTCCAAATAATCAGATGCCAAACTGCCCGATCTGGCAGGTGCTACGAGCGACGATGGCCCACCCCGAGCTCTTCAAAAGCTTCGAAGTCGGAAAGGAGTCAATACTCCCGGAGTCGCTTGTGGGAGGTGACGTTGCGTGCAGCAATCCAACTCCGCATGTCCTCGCAGAGTTCAGTGCACTCTACCCCGAAAGTAACGTTGCGTCGATCGTGTGCATAGGAACTGGGCATGCGCGAACCATTCAGATACCGAGGTCGAACCCGTTGAGCCGGATCATGCCGATGAACGTGCTCATGGCGATGAAGGACATAGCGACAGACAGCGAGCGGGTGGCACAGGAGATGGCGGCGCGATTCCAGGATACCACGCACGTATACTTTCGGTTCAGCGTAGATCAGGGAATGCAAGACGTCCGGATGAATCGCTGGCAGAGAAGGAACGAGGTCGTGGCGCATACTGGAGCATATACGCACAAAACAGAAGTCATAGGCCAAATAGATCAAGCCGCGCAGGTCATTATAGCGAGGAAAGGGGCGATTAGAGGAGCGAGCATCGGTAAGCCATCCTCGATCACATTATCTGACAAGGGCTGAACTTAGCGGGTAGACGGGAAAGTGCAACAGCCTGCAGTTACCCAAGCAACAGGCGTCAAGCGCTGCCCAGCTCCGTCGCCGGCGTTCACGGGCTTCGAGCGTCAGCTATCCCAGGTTCGAGATTGCCTACTGAGTCCTACCAACGAGCGTCGCGTGTGCGTGGTACATGGACTCGGCGGGAGCGGCAAAACGCAGATAGCGCTCAAGTTCGTCGAGCAGACTCGAGAAAACTGGGCGGACATAGTCTACGTCGACGCAACTACTCGCGAGACAGCAATCAGTACGCTCAAGGGATTTGCGCTGGCGAGGAAGATAGGGGAGACGCATGAGGACACTCTACAGTGGCTAGAGATCACTTCGCGCTCATGGCTGCTGGTGTTCGACAATGCCGACGATCCAGATCTAAGGATCCAGAACTTCATCCCAGGGGGATCGTATGGAAGCGTGCTCATTACCACCAGACTGCGAAGCTTGGCGCACCTGGGACAAGGACATGGATCGGAGTGCCGTGTTGGAGGGATGGAGCCGGAAGAGGCGGTCGAACTGCTACTGACAAAGGCAAGGATGCGGGATCAAATGTTGTCGGGGGAAGAAATGGACGCCGCAACCAACCTGGTTCAGGTAGGCTGTGGCAGCGCTGCGGAATGAACTGCTTTTCACGTGACTTCCGATTGCAGGACCTCGGCTTTCTTGCGCTTGCGATCGTTCACGCCGGCGCATACATCTTCTGCGCGAACCTTAGTATCGCCAAATACAGGAAACAGTGCCTAGAGCGCACTCAAACCTCTCTCGAACAGTACAACAAACTGGCGGGTAACGTGGAGAAGTACGAGAAGACCGTGTATACGACTTGGGTCATGAGCTATGGGAGACTAAAGCCGCGTACACAACAGCTGCTGGGGCTAATGGCTTACCTGCACCATGGATGTATCACCGAGGATGTATTCAAGCGAGCGGCCAGCAATATGAATCGAGCTCTAATCCTTCCTCCAAATGACGACGAACTTGCTACCCGGAAGTATGTACGAGATCACTTGGCGCTATACCTCGACGCAGACGGACAATGGGACTCGACCGCATTCTCGGCAGCGGTGGACGAGCTGACACAGTACTCGTTGATGGACTACGATCGAGTGAACGAAGCATATACGCTACACGTGCTGGTACAGGACTGGGCTCGGACTACGATGACATACTCTAAAACGACAGCGTTGGTGCACGCCTCACATGTTGTGGCATTATCGATAGACCTTTCCAGTGACATAGAAGCACATGCTTACCGAAGAGGACTACTGCTACATACGATCAGCCTGGATAGCTTTGGTATCAGCAACGCGAGCGATGCTAGGTTCCTTGCAATAGTGTACCACGAAAATGGACTGTGGGAGAAGGAGGGAGCGCTGCAGGTGCAGGTGCTGGACGCATGCAAGCAGGCACTCGGCAATTTACATCCTAAAACACTAGCTACTATGGCCGACCTTGCGTTAATGTATTTGAACCAGGGTCGGTGGGATGAGGCGGAAGCGATGCAGGTGCAGGTCCTGAACGCGAGCAAGCAAGCACTCGGCGAACTGCATCCCCACACACTCACGAGTATGAGCAACCTCGCATCAACATACTGGAAACAGGGTCGGTCGGACGAGGCAGAAACGCTGCAGGTGCTGGTGCTAGATGCAATGAAGCAGGCACTCGGCGATATGCATCCCTCCACACTCACGAGTATGAGCAACCTGGCGGCGACGTACCGGGACCAGGGTCGATGGGACGAGGCAGAAGCGCTGCAGGTGCAGGTGCTAGATGCCATGAAGCAGGCACTCAGCGATCTGCATCCCGACACACTCACCAGTAAGAACAACCTGGCGGCGACGTACCGGGACCAGGGTCGATGGGACGAGGCAGAAGCGCTGATGGTGCAGGTACTGGATGCAAGCAAGCAAGCACTCGGCGATCTGCATCCCGACACACTCACTAGCATGAACAACCTTGCAACAACGTACGCGAAACAGGGGCGGTGGGACGAGGCAGAAGCACTGCATGTGCAGGCACTGGAAGCAAGGAAGCAAGCACTCGGCGATCTGCATCCCGACACACTCACCAGTATGAGCAACCTCGCATCAACGTACCGGGGGCAGGGTCGGTGGGACGAGGCAAAAGCACTGCAGGTACAGGTACTGGACGACAGGAAGCGAGTGCTTGGCGAGCTCCATCCAGAAACGCTTCTTACTATGGACAGCCTTGCAAGAACGTACCTCGATCAGGGTCGATTGGATGAAGCGGAAGCCCTACAATCTCAGACGGTAGCTGCCAACCAGCAAGTTTTCGGCGGCGGGCATCGCGAAACTGTAGATGCCCTGAAGCTTCTTGCCAAGATCTACAAAGCGCAAGGGCCGCAGCGTATGAGCGAGCTTGAAGCGCTGCAACTTCGACTGGAGAGGGTGAAAGCAAGCCAATAATGATTCAACTCGCTCTCCAACAAGTCGGATGGAGTCTTGTTCTGCCACGCTTCATCGTCTGAGTCTGCCTTGCTTATATGCGTCTTCTTGAATCACGCTGATTTTTACACGTCACTTTTTTGTACGGAGTGTATGCGTGAGCCCCTTCTTAGGATTATTTATGTTTCTTTCAAACCTTTTGGTTGTTTCAGTATCTCATTGGCCCCGCGTCATACCCAACGCTTTACCATGATACATGCCAGTATATAGGGCTGAAAAATCCAGGCAGTATCGCAGGGCGAGTTGAGGAGAGGGCGGAGCTTGTTTGCATTAAATGCGAGTGGGGTTCTGCGCCGGGAGTGGATCCCGTTTCTCTAGATGTAGTCTGACTGAAGGTAGCGGCGAACTATCTTAGTTTTCGACGATGTAAGCCATGGAGGAGTGTTAATGTGGAACTTCGACTCCATAGCGGGGGTGTTTCAATCTTGCGCTAACAGTCGGCTAGTGGATCCATGAGCCAAGCGCCCTGAAAAGAACAAGCGGTCACGTGCGCATCGGTCGTTTACCGAACTTCCATGGCGTCCGTGTGTCGTCCACACACACCTCGATCAAACCTCCTATATCCGCTCACCCGACAAGATACTAGAGCATTGCACTGCACCAAAGTCATGGATCCATCAGCATGTCGGGTCGATCGCACCATTTGGGATGTTGGCCGACATGCCGCGTTGGACCAGGCGGGGGCTAGTCGGCCGTGATGTTCCGACGCGGAGTTCTTCAGGCTAGGAGGCGTTGCAACCGGACGATAGGCTGCGCGGTGAGCTCTTTGTGCCGAGTGGGGGTGATTGTAGAGCTGATCGACGATATTGACTCTCCAGGCCGCGCTGATCACCCGAGCAACGCCATGGAGTCGAAAGGCGCGTACCTCTACTCGTTAACGGTGCGGAACCAATCACCTGTGGCGCCGACAAACGGCTACTCCAAGGATCAAGGACGAGCTCCAATTTGTTTATTTCGAAGTCCTACCGGGTGATCCTTCAACGGTGTGCTTGTTCCGCGTCCAAGAGCCGTTGGGTCGAACAACGTTCGCGGAAAGTCTGTTTAACCCAAGCTCCAGTACGAACGTCCTCGAATCGTGGTGTCCAAACCCTCTCTTCAGGCCCTCGCCTCGACATCAGCTGACATACTAGGGTGTGAAGTAGCGGAAGCATCCGGTCCTCGGTTTATCTCGACAACTCTGTACACGAGACGGATCCGAGGGAGAGAAACTAAATTATAAGGGGAATGCAGGCTCGGTCGTTCCTCTATGCTAGATATGGGGACGGATGTTGAACAGCTGGACGGGTGTTGTGTAACAGCGATTTGAGATGTGGCCCCTGGATGTGGGAGGTTGGCTGGCGACAGGTGAGTATTTACTCCGAGCGATGTCGACTAGTTGTTTACTTGTATGATTCAAGCATGCTACAGACCATTTTGGGGAGCTGGAGGTGTACAAATAGGCATTGCCGGAATGACTGTGAGGTCGTTCTTCGGACACTGGGCCCAAACTGATTAGCAAACCGGCATTTAGGCAGAAAAAAAACGAGTAATGCAAACAACCTTCGCGCAAAAAGTACGTCACAGGAGGCTGCGCATGGTTAGGATGCGAGCAAATGAGTTTGGCTGACGCTAGCGACTCTTTGGCACTCGAACCCGACGCAGCGGGGTTGACGCGAAACTTTACATCAATCAGCCCAGGTGAATTCGATAACTGATTACGAGAAACTACTGGAAGCTAATCGAATGTTTAGGACTGGGTGGCCCTCGTCCGATACATCCTAAGGGACATTGCTGCCTCCAGCTCCAACCTCCGCCTCAAACCCTCCATTCCGGCCCCTAAACACCTGGCACGGCGGCCTGGTATGTTGTTTCACACTGCGAGTTCGGTATTTCCCTTCCAACCAAATCTGTCACTCCGTACACGCTCAACCCGGTCGAAGGTCGACATCTGATGGACAAGACTCATGGCTATTCAGCTCTGTTCGCGTCTTCTATCATGAGGATCCACAACCAGAGGATAAACGTATGCAAGGCTACTTCAAGGAGTGTGCGTGTTGGAAGGAGACTAAAATAGTTTATGGATGAGGTTCTTAAGATGTAAACTCGGTCCGAGCTCTAAGTCGGAAAGGCGTGCTCGAGGCAGGCAGTGGTTGTAACCGTGTACTTCTATAGAATAAGAATTCAAACCATTTCGGCTGAAATGCGCAAGCGCTGGCTATCAGGCACACAGAACACAGCCGCTGATCCACGTCAAACTTATTCTCAACCACGATCATCAGGTGGTTGCGGCATCTCTCCATCGACCGCTCTAATATTCTCTGCATCCAAGTAAACAAATCGCCTATAATTGTTCCATATGATGAAAAAGCTACCTGGACCTTCTCTTTCGAGTTGTCTGACTTGCCGGCAAAGGTAGGTCTGCTTAACAACCCACCACTGAAACGGGGCTACTAAACAGAGCAGATCACAACCGGCATAGGAAGAAAAAATGAAACAAAAGTCGACCGTCGTACGTCCGGTGTATCAAGGGAAGGCTTGAGTGTCTGGGATATGGATATCGCAGTTCGTCGGACTCCTCGCCACCCGGGATTGATGGTGCATCGTCATCTAGTTCGACAGCCGGGACTGAATCAGGTGGGTACCGCCGACTGCTCTGAACTTCAGGTGGTATCAATATGGTTTATACAACACCAATTCAATTCTCGGACTTATCGTTCTCCTTCTCGTCAAATGTAGAATTTTCCACCTTTTTATCCTTGTGAAATGTCAACGTTTACGGGAGTGGTATCTCAGATGAGACTACGGTCACCCTATTTATTCAAAAATCTGGTAAGCTTCACACTCATCTACCATATCAGTACAGTCAGCCGCCTCGATACTTCTCTGGTCTTCGTGGGACGGTTTCAACTCATAGCGTTAGAGTCGAGGACTTCTCTTCAAACTTCAGCTCTCTTCGAACAGGTATGGGAACTCTACATGAAGCATTCATATAACACCTCCTCCTCTAGTGCCAGTCTCACGCACAGAGGGAGCCACAGATGTCTGTATATGCGCTGTTAGGAAGGTATCGGAAGTACTTGAAGGGAGGGAACCAACTTGGTAACAGCAACTCGAGGATATATAGCAACGAGATTCAGAGGATAGCTTTGTTTGTGTGGCCCTCAGAAATGTATGGAATACGTGCGTGAGAATCACAGTGGTTGTGGACGAGGCGTGCCTGAAGTAGAGTACGAAAATCTGCTTAGAGCTGGATCACGTAATCTCAGCGCTTGTGGCAACTTTGCCACCCAGCGATGTACTGTACTCGTCAATATTGTACCAACACGGCGCTCGCGCCGTGTGACAAAAATTGGGTATTTTCTTAACCACGTCGCACTGTGTATGACGTGACAAAGAGGCAAGTTACCAACATAAATCGAGTGGACACGCACCCCCAAAAAAAGTGGAGCCGGTCTTCGCTGTACGATTTCAGCTCAGGTACCAGATGATCCATCCTTCGAAGAGGCTGAAAGCCCGGATTACGATGATGACTGCGCGATTGTCCCATCGGTTTTGTGTGATATTTGGGGTCGGCTTCCAGAGAATGTTGTTGAGCGCGAGGGTGGACTTGATTATACAGGAGACGAGGAGTAGTAGCGCATACAGTACCTTTTGTATAGTAGAATACATTAAATAATTCGATATCTATGTGTACCTTTAACGTGCGTGACCGGTTGCTCAAACTCTAACCACGCGCATCGGTCTGTGACGCTACAAACTTGGATTCAACCCACACCCACGGCCACATGTGACACTACATGTTGGTTCAATAATGACGAGTACAGTACATCACAAAACAATAAATCTCTCAGAGCTTGAGCAGGACCCATCGTCCAAAAGAGACTCAGGCCGGAAGCCACATTGTCATCTCGCGGATTACAGCACAGATTACATTGGTATAAGTCTACACAGAATATTATGCCAAGCCGTGTCGTCCAATGGAGGGTGCAATAAGTATAACATGTAGAGTCATAACGAGAGGAATAGGAGAAGAGTTTCGGGCGTCATATGCAGGCCAAGGTGAGAGCTTCCAGGGTGTCAGGTTACAATTTCTTGGCTCAAAGACCAAATGGTCTAACAATACGCTTTAACGGCTTCTCTTTCGCGCTTTGGACGCTCTCGTAGTATTTCAAAAGTTCAACCCGCCTGGTTTCAATGATCTACGGGACGTAATATACTATCTAGGCGCTGGAGCTTGACTCGTCGAGATGGGGTTGGTGAGTAATTCGAGTTTGGGCCTGTTCGGTTTTTGCCCAATACGTTACACCCATTCCTTCAGCTCGGAACGTCGCCTAAAAATGGAGAGCTCACCAGGCAAAACATCCATAGCCGAAGGTCCGTTTATAACCCTCGCTCCGTAGCCTCCGGATGCTTCGCACTCGCCCACTCATCAAAAGCTCAGCCTTCCGCCTCTTCTTCGCCGGATCCTCTACAGCCGTTTCCTCCATCTCGGACCAAACCTTCCACCCCGTGTTCAGGATAGCAGAATCTCCACACGCCATGACCCCAGCACATATCTAGCTTCATAGATTCGCTTTGATCGTCCCGTCGAATGGCTCATATGACCCGAGATACTCGAGAACAGGACGTGTCGATTCCGAAGGTTTCGTTTGGATGGTATTGCGTGAGAGCTCAAGCCAATCCTAGTAATTTTTCGATTGCTTTCTGTTGTGGGTAGTTTGTGCATGCTCGTAAAAGCTAAATATAGAGCAACGCCAGTCAGTTCTCGACCTATGTTCATCCATCGTCTAGCTCACCTGACTGTTCTGTAGTAACGGTCAACGCGATTCGACTCGAACTGCTTACGATAGGCGCCTTTGGCGGCGACAACGTAGGGCTAGGAGGGAGACCGGTCGCAGCTCACACGGGTCCAATTCCTACATGCTTGCTGGCAGCAAAGTCCAGGACTTCGACACTGATGCCATAATTCCCAACGGTGCGCTTGACTACGTTGGGCTGAGGCTCGATTTTTGAAGGGTACTCTGATTTTAGACGATATGCCGGAAGTGTTTCCGGCACCGAACAATACGATCTGGATTTTCAGAGAGTTGGTGATCACCCTATGCGTCGAGTAACCTTGTATACAATCAATACAGGCGAAACTAAGTGTTTCAGAATAACTCTGCTCACCTTCGACATAATTCTTTTGCTTCCACTTCAGCCTCCGGTTCGCCTTCTCGTGGTTCCTTTGCCCGATGAACCTTTTGTAGCAGCCCGTTACGAAGGTCCATTCCTAACCCACGTTTCCGCAACTTCCGCACTTTTCGTCCTCGCCAGATTCATCGAGGGCTCAGTTTCCTGCCTCTGAATCGCCTCCTAAATAGCCATCCCCTCCATCTCGATTGAAACCCCCCTGTCCGCCTTCGAGATAATCGAATTTTGAAGTATCTCGCTTCCAGCTTCCGTGTCTGGCTCCTTCGATTCGCTCTGGTCGTCCTGATCGAATGGCTCGTGCGGGTCGGGACGCTTGCGGGTGGGGTATGTATATTCGACGTGGCGGTGAAGGTTTCGTTTCCCGATTCAGGTGATAGCGCAAGTAGATTGTGAGCTAATCCCAGCATTTCGTCGATGACTTCAATGCCGTTGGTGGCTTACGTATCCGTCGAAGTGTTGTTGTTGAGTAGGACATCGTTGATAGTTGATGTCGGGGACAGTGGTCGGTTGGTGGATGAGCGGTCTATATGCTGTTGATAATCGGCTGGCGCATAGTGACGAGAGAGATATAAGAGGCCTTTCTAATTCAGGGAACGAGGGAGAGAATTCGTATCTAGAGACAATAAAAATCACTTCCTGAGCTATCATCATATATCATTCAACTCACCTCATCGTACCATAGGAGCGTTCAACCCGATTTGATTCAAACCGTTCGCGACAGGCGGCTTTGGCGGAAGAACCCAAACCCAGGAGAGAGACCAACAGAAGTCAACGCGCGATCAGATACGTCCCCCCTCATAAGAAAACCAAGAGCTCTGCGTTTTCGGGTATAGCTCGTAACGGATTGTTTGGCCGTTGGGTAGACGAGTTCGTGGTCGAGTTGATCTTCCGTTGGATAATCGAAATTTGGCTTGGGATTCGATGACTCCATCGATATCTGCTACCATGTTGTTTTGCAGGGTCACATTGGTCTCCACGCCTTAGGATTAGCCATACGTTTGAGGATACTCAGCGAGACTGGGAGATGCAAATCGAGTCCAGGCGTTGTAGGTCACGACCTCCGAGAAACGCGCGTCCCCATCATTTTGGCAGTTGGAAAAGGCATCCGACATGACAGGTGTATTGTTGATATTATTGGTTCGCTACACGAGCTAGGGTCTTAGTCGAAGGGCGGATCTCGACCCAACCCACAACTCACCTTAACCATGCATATCTTCCTAGTCGTTGAGATCGAAGAAGCCAGTACGACCACCAAAAACGCGCAGGTGGCAAGAACGATGACCGCTCCAACCATGACAAAGTGGACGGAGAGTTGTGTTTTGTCTCTAACACGTCCGACTTGTACCTCCAGACCCGTAGACCGGCCCTCGTCATGAAAGAATGTTCCATCCAGCTCCTCCTCGGGTGAGAGCCAAGAGAAGCACAGATCAGTAGGCGACGTAGAGCGAGCAAGCTAGGCGGCAGGCGCGGGAACACGAGATGACGAATTGGGGGACAAGAAACTGGCGAGGGAGCAATGGCCCGCGGATACCTCACTCCAGAACGTCGCATAGAATGGTCGTCGCGGCTGGCGGAGAACCTCGAATCCCTAACAGCTTGAGTGTCTAGGTTGGTAGAGTGAGTGCACTAGACACAGCAGCCTTCGCGAGTATGGCATGGTTAACAACGAGAACGGGCTGGGGATGTAACGACTCGATGGCAAGTACACAAGTTAGCGAGGCATGAGCGGGCGGCATTGGGTCATGTTCTAGAGCCATAACCGGACTTAGCATGGGTTGTTCTACCGTGCGACCTCCTTCTATTAATGGCCGTGAATCTGGGTGCAAGAGGGTCGGATCGCAAAGCTGGTGGTTGAGACATTTGATGCTGGAGCATGTTACGTAAGATGCTAAGCGCTTGGTAGTAAGCGCTCGCCACCCAGTGCCACCAACCTGAATACAACCAAACCCCCACAACTCGGGCCGGATTATTATTGATGTAATAGCAGGAATCAGAAATATGACCTACCGCACCACCCCGGGAGATCGGTCATCTCGTGGATATCGGCCACCCTCGTTATCTCCACAAAACTATATAAAGCCTTCCCTATAAATACACGAGTAGTATCATAGGCTACCCATTGGGTCGCACACAAGAAACTAGACTCAAAAACCTGGAACCGGGAGAGTCATGGTTAACGCAAGTTGAGGGTGTTTCAGCCGGCGCTTCTGGCTTTTCTGTCACGGCCGGCCACCTACTTGATGGTATTTCTCGAGCAAATCGAATTAGTAATGCTCGGTTTTTTGCATGCTTGATCTTGTGAGCCATTAATGCGTATGTTATATTCACAGTGCGTCGTGTTTCCATGAATCGAGCGTTATAAACTGGGTGACCGATTTCCCCGTATTTGACTCTAGCTGTTTGGACCGCCCCCTTGAATGCAGCGTTTCTCAACAAGTTCTGCGTGGTAAGCTATTAAATAGAAACCCGGCCGATCTCCCGGGGTGGTACGGTATACTCGTAGACAATGGCAAAAGATCCTACACATATGTATAAACGTCGACACCGCGGTCATGTTGATAATCAAGGATATTGTAGAATATGAACATATAAGATTCAGGCGGAGAAATTGGAAAATCTATATACCCCTCCGTCAAAACTAATACACCAAAGAAGTCACTGAGTATGGGGTACCAAATGCATCTGATCGCGTCTTGAACTTCAGGAAGGGAGCCTTGGAACATGTTGAGGATAACACCGAAACGCTCGGTCACTCAAGAGCTGTGACTTAGCAAGTCGAGCAGTAGAAGTAGGGATTGTAGTATACTCGTTGGACAATGTAGTTACAACGGATAACGAGACGCTAAATATACCAGAGAGCAACGAATCATAACGGAAGCATAGTAAGCCTTTCGGTACGACGAGTCAGCGGGTAACGGACGCGTGGGTGTACACGTATGTATACGCGTATCTTCTTCCTTAATCGATGTCTTCAACAGAACATGCTGGATAACTTAATACTCTTATGCCGCACTGTGAGCTTGAGTCCGGGAAACCTTAGGTTTTATCTATCGAAATCTGAGATGAAAATACTCGGATAGGCCGGAATGTCCAGCAGAGTATGATACGGCATTGAACGTAGGTAGCTTACGGCTCACTTGTTGTTGGTATTTTCGATGTATGATGATTGTGTCCACCACGAAAACGAGAGCCGCACTTTACAGTATTCTAAGTGTAGGCAGATTTCATGACTGATACGGGACTTGGCACGGAATATTACGGGCTCGATAAGCACCTCCGTGCGATCGAAGTCGGGTGAGGACGCCTGGTCCAACCGATATCAGGTCAGAGTTCGCAGTAGGGAAGTCAAAAACGGCGTATACAGGCAGACCAATCGGATGTTTCCGGCATCTCTGGCTTATCTCAGCTCATCCTTGACAGACACACAGCCATAGCGCATGCGAGCAACTTGCGCATCCCCAGTGCCCACACCCTGCTTTTTTCGAAACCAGCAGTTCTTTTCCTCACTTGTAATCATATAGTCAAAAACAAGACCGTATCATGGAAGAGAACGGAGGGAAAGGCGCAAATATCGTTGTTTTTGGTGAGTAATCACCCCGATCTCCTGCTCTTGATCTGACGACGCTGATCTGGCCCAGAGGGGGGACTCGCTGGCGGATTGTCCTCGCTCATCATCTTCAGGGAGCTCATGGCCAGAGTATATGCCGGGGGTGGAAAGGTACAGATTCGAAAGCTGTGCAAGATGATAGCAGGCACAGGTACCGGAGCGTAAGTTACCCCAACCATCCCAGTGAAGTTGGGGCCACCTGAACACTATACACGCCATGCAGGTTGATTGCGTGTATGCTAGTGCTGCTAGGACTAGATATAGAACAAGCGATCACAGCTTACTCGAGACTCATGGACTCCGTATTTTCGGAGAGGAAGATGATCAGCACGAGCGGGTCCGGAGCGTTCAAAGCGAGTAAGCTAGAGGAAGAGCTGAAGAAGATAGTGCGAGAGGCGACGGGCGACGAGGATACACTGATAATGGAAACGCAATCGGACGAAGACGACTGCAAAGTGTACGTGCCCTAAAGAAGTAGCTACATGCTCAGTGTTCGTACTGAACAACTGTTTCAACGATAGTATGGTTTTTGCTATGTCGGAGCACAACATGAACGCCTCTACACCTCGCATCTTCCGCTCCTACCAGGGTCCGAACAACCAGATGCCAAACTGTCCGATCTGGCAGGTTCTGCGAGCAACGATGGCCCACCCTGAGCTGTTCAAGAGCTTCGAGGTCGGACAAGGATCGACGCTGTCGGAGTCGCTCGTGGGGGGCGACGTCGCATGCAGCAACCCAACTCCGCTCGTGCTCGAAGAGTTTAGCGCCCTCTATCCCGATGGTCATATTGCCTCGATTCTGTGCGTAGGAGCGGGGCATGCACGAACGATCCAGATACCGAAGTCGAACCCGCTGCATTGGATCATGCCGACGAACGTGCTGATGGCGATGAAAGACATAGCGACGGACAGCGAGCGAGTGGCGCAGGAGATGGCGGCGCGATTTCGAGACACTACCAACCTATACTTTCGGTTCAGCGTAGACCAGGGAATGCAAGACGTGCGAATGAGTCGTTGGCAGAGAAAAAACGAGGTGATGGCGCATACTCGAGCATACATGCAAAAGCTGGAGATTGTAAGGCAAGTAGACGAGGCCGCGAAAGCTATACAAGGCAGGAAAGAGACGATCAGTGGAGCAAGCATCAGTACGTTACCCTTAATTCAATCAAACAACGCTATCTGAGCTTTGCGGATAGGTGGAAAAGCGCGACAGCCAGCGATAACGAAAACAACAGGAGTGAAGCGATGTCCAGCGCCGTCGCCGGCGTTTACGGGCTTTGAACGTCAGGTATCCCAGGTTCGAGATTGCCTACTGAGCGCTGCAAACGAGCGCCGCGTGTGCGTTGTACATGGACTCGGCGGCAGCGGCAAGACGCAGATTGCGCTCAAGGTCGTCGAACAGACGCGAGAGAACTGGGCAGACATAGTTTACGTCGACGCAACTACTCGCGAGACAGCAATCAGTACGCTCAAGGGGTTTGCGCTGGCGAGGAAGATAGGAGACACACACAAGGACACTCTGCAGTGGCTGGAGCTCTCGTCGAAATCATGGCTGCTGGTATTCGACAACGCTGACGACCCAGATCTGGGGATCCAGGACTTCATCCCAGGAGGACCGTATGGAAGCGTGCTGGTCACCACTCGATTGCGAACCGTGGTGGTGCTAGGACAAGGACCTGGGTCGGAGTGCCGGGTTGGAGGAATGGAAGCGGAAGAAGCAGTCGAGCTGCTGCTAACGAAGGCAAGGATGCGAGATCAAGTGTTGTCAGAGGAGGAAACGGACGCTGCCACCAAGCTAGTTCAGGTAGGCTGTGGTGGTACAACCAAACGAACGACTTCTCACGTGACCCCGTCTTGCAGGATCTCGGGTTCCTTGCGCTTGCGATCGTTCACGCCGGCGCATATATCTTTTGCGCGAACATCGCAATCACCAACTACAGAAAGCAGTGCATGGAGCACACTCAAGCATCTCTCGAACAGTACAGCAAACTGGCGGGCAACGTCGAGCAGTACGAGAAGACAGTGTACACCACCTGGGTCATGAGCTTCGAGCGACTAAAGCCGGAAACACGACAGCTGCTGGGGCTGATGGCATACATGTACCACGGAGGTATAACCGAGGAGATCTTCCGGCGAGCCGCCGACAACATGGATCAGACTCCGACTATCCCACCATCTGACGAGGAGCTTACTACTCGGAAGTATGTACAAGACCACCTGGCGCTATACCTTGACACCGACGGACACTGGGACTCAAGCGCGTTCTTGGTAGCTATGAGCGAGCTGACGCTGTACTCGCTGATCGACTACGACCGAGTGAACGAAGCTTACACGCTGCATGTGCTGGTACAGGACTGGGCTCGCACTGCAAGCACATACCGGAAAACGACAGCACTGTTACACGTCTCGCATATCGTGGCATTGTCCATAGACGCTTCCGATGAGATCGAAGCACATACCTACCAAAGGGGGCTACTATTACATGTGGTCAATCTGGATAAGCTGGGTAGCTGCAATACGAACGATGCTAGCTGCCTCGTAAAGGTGTACCACGAAAATGGTCTGTGGGATAAGGGGGAAGCGCTACAGGTGCAGGTACTAGACGCAGTGAAGCAAGCACTCGGCGATCTGCATCCCGACACACTCACCAGTATGGCCAACCTTGCGTTGACGTACTTGTACCAGGGTCGGTGGAACGAGGCAGAAGCGCTGCAGGTGCAAGTGCTAGACACAAGGAAGCAAGCACTCGGCGATCTGCATCCCGACACACTCACTAGTATGACCAACCTTGCGTTAACGTACTCGAAACAGGGTCGGTGGAACGAGGCAGAAGCGCTGCAGGTGCAAGTTCTGGATGCAAGCAAGCAAAAGCTCGGCGATCGGCATCCCAACACACTCAGGAGTATGAACAACCTCGCATCAACGTACTCAAACCAGGGTCGGTGGAACGAGGCAGAAGCGCTGCTGGTTCAGGTGCTAGACGCAAGCAAGCAAACGCTCGGCGATCTGCATCCCGACACACTCACGAGTATGAGCAATCTTGCGTCAACGTTCTCGGACCAGGGTCGGTGGGATGAGGCAGAAGCACTGCGGGTGCAGGTGCTGGATGCCATGAATCAGACACTCGGCGATTTGCATCCCGACACACTTACTAGTATGAGTAACCTCGCATTAACGTACTGGCAACAAGGTCGGTGGGACGAGGCAGAAGCGCTGCAGGTGCGGGTACTGGACGCAATGAAGCAAACGCTCGGCGATCTGCATCCCGACACACTCACGAGTATGAGCAACCTTGCGACAACCTTCTCAGACCAGGATCGGTGGGATGAGGCAGAAGCACTTCAGGTGCAGGTGCTGGATGCCATGAACCAGGCACTCGGCGATCTGCATCCCTTCACACTTACTAGCATGGCCAACCTTGCGTTGACGTACTCGAAACAGAGTCGGTGGAACGAGGCAGAAGCGCTGCAGGCGCAAGTGCTGGACGCAAGCAAGCAAAAGCTCGGCGATCTGCATCCTGACACACTCACTAGTATGGGCAATCTTGCGTCGACATACTCGAAACAGGGTCGGTGGAACGAGGCAGAAGCGCTTGAGGTGCAGGTACTGGATGCGAGGAAGCAAGTACTTGGCGAATTTCACCCACATACGCTTATCAGCATGTACACCGTTGCCAGAACGTACCTTGAGCAGGGCCGAATGGATGAGGCAGAAGCCCTACAAACTCAAACAATAGCCGCCAACCAGCGGGTTTTCGGCGACGCACACAGAGAAACGCTAGATGCGATGGAGCTTCTTGTCGACATTTACGAAGCGCAAGGGCCGCCACGCATGCACGAGCTTGAAGCGCTAAAACTAGAAATGGACAGGCTGGAAGCAACCTAGTTAGTAGCTATCTTACTCGCTCTTGAACGGTCGGATGAAACCCTGTTGTCCTACTCTTCATCATCTAAACCGCCCACGTCTGTGTGCATCTTATGGTTCTATACCAGTTCTCACACGTTTCTCTCCTGTACTGAATGTATGCGCCGGCTACCCCTAAATTCTTACAATTGTTCATGCTCTTTTTGGAATTGCCGATTGTTTCAAGAATTTATCGGTTCTTTATCGTATAAGATGGGCTATCATTGGATAGGCTGGCGTAAGCGTCTGAGAAACCCAAGCGGCATCTATAGAAATCAAAATGTATATTCATGAACGATAGAACGAATAAAAAAGAGCGCGAGTATGAATATGAGGATGGGTAGAAGCAGGCTTTTAGAGCCCGTATTTATACCCTACGATTATGCGCTCTGAGTCACACGCGTAAGTGCTGGGCATACACTTGACTCAATCACTGAGTCACAATTCTCACATGTTCCATCACATTCGAGCGGTTTCTACAGCATCGCTCGGCGGGGTTGAGGAGAGGGCGGGGCTTGAGTCAGCTTTTGCACCAGCAGCAAATTTCGATCCCTGGATTCCGCCTGGAAGCTGTTGAAGAGTCTGAAATAGGAAGGACTTACGCATGTACTGACGCGTACACTTGCGTGTACGCATACGCGTATATGCCGAATGCTTTCTAAGCACGATCTGACTCGAACGTTTTTCGTCTATATAATGTACCTATTATTGGGGGTCGGCAACCCAAAGAAACGTTTGTTTGGGTCACGTGACTAGACAAACACGAGTCGGCCTAGTCGCGAGTTGATTCTTCGCGTGCGGCTCGCAACACTCAACCAATGCGCATTTACACTGTAGATACCAAATATATAGTCCATATAACATCTAATATACACGCTACCAGCCACAAAAATAACATTAAAAAATGACTTCGTCGTCAAAACACAACTCGTGCTCCTCCGGAGAGCTACCGTCGCCCGGAAATAGGGTGCCAGTAGTCGTAACCTCAGGCTGAGTAGCATCTAAGGCTACATTGAGCCCGTGTTTTTTCTGGACTAACGATTTTCTTCGTTCAAATGTAGCCATTATTGCCTTCACCTTCGCTTCTTTGGTTCGCACCGTGCTCTTTGCGGGTGTGTTTGAATCCCCTTGTTCTCGTAGCTTATCAATCTGAAGATCTAGATCTTTTACGCGTAGCGCAGAGAGCGCCTCGTAGCTATGGTTCTCCAGGAGGAGAACCTGATTCAGTTTCTCCTTGGTCGCAGACTTTCGTAAGTCTGTTTTCTCTTTGCGTGCACGATTAGCGGTAGCTCGCTCCTCCAAGGTTGAATTGATTTCTTCACGCGTTTTTCTCTCTTCTCCGCTGGCGTCAAGTAATCTTGCTTCATGGCGGATGTATGCGGCGTCGCCTCCGGTGAGGGTTTGTTGCGACCATCCGTAAGTGTTGTTTTTCCGCCACATGACTCGCGCATTGCGCTGATTGTCAGTCATAGTGGGCGCGCGGCGCAGCATTTGTCGACACTGACCTAGTGCACCCTCACTTTTTTTTTTTTTTTTTTTTAATCGATAATTTATTGTCAGATCAAGGCATGGCCTTATGTACCGACACCACAGACAGATAGAAACACTATACTACGTGCGAGAGAGAAAGAAAGAAGAGAAAGCCCGAGGGGCACAACTATCTACGACGAAACCTAGCTCTAATCTCGAGTCTGTATGGAGGTGCTATACTATATTATAAGTCTAAACGCTATCTAAAGTGGTCACGGAAACGACCGGTGCTACGTATAAAGTGAAAAAGAGCAGAGAAGGCAGACTTGTTAAAGAAAAGAAAAGAAAGACTCAAAAAATCCCTGCCCTTAGAGGCGAGAATGTCCTGCCGGAGTCGCGCGTACTTCGGGCACCGAAGAATGAAGTGGGCAACGGTCTCGGGCGCTTCCCTGCATGCTTCGCAAATCGGCGAGTCCACAGCGTGGATGTTGTGGAGGTGTCGCTGGAGCTGGATGTGCCCCGTGATGAGTCGAAAAAGCATGGTGGCATGGGATCTGGGGAGTCGGTCGACAGTGGCGAGGAATTTGGCGGGGTCTAGCCTGGGGTAGAAGTCTAGCAGTTTCGTGCTTCGTGGGGAGTCGGCCCAGTTGCCTATAGCGAAATCCCTGTTAGTCTCCTTTAGTATGACTTTCGCGGTGTGCCTCGTGATGATGGGGCGGTATTCGACCAACAGTTCCGGGACTAGGGCGCTAGGATAACGCTTTCCCCCCGCAGCCGCCTTAGCTTCCTTGTCCGCCTGCACGCTTCCTGCAACGTCCTGGTGGCCTGGGCACCACAGAAGCGAGAAGAGTATGCACTCCTCCCTGCTTTCGATGTACTTTATGTTCGACCTAATGGCTTTCAGGAGCGCCTTTGGGGCGGCACCCTCACTAATATCGTTTGTAGATGTTACCCAAGTACTCCGAAGTTGCTCAGGTGGTGCTTGAGCGGTTATACTTCCTGAGTCAAACTCATTAGCAAATCGCTCCCAGGTCTTGAGAGCGCCCTCAAAAAAAAATGCAACTAATGCTGATTGGAGGTGGGGTAACCTTGGCGCAAGGTAAGCGACTCGGTATATCACTTCGGGGCGATCCCAATCCTCCCCATCTAAAGTGCCCGTCGCAGATAACGCTTCTGGCGACAACAGAAGGCTCGGATTCCAAATTATAGCGCAGCAGTGCGCTTTTACTTGATCATGGAATGGTCCTAAATCCATCGCATTTAGTGACCCGCGCGCACCATACGCATATATGGACGTCCAATAGCCTGCGCATACAGCGCTAAATCTACTAGTTCTGTGAGCGTTGAAGTGTCCTGTAGCCCGGAATATATGTTGGATTCGATATTGGTGAATCCGGGCGTGCCTTTGGAGTCGCGTAGGGCCTGGAGAAGCGTTATGTATGTCTCCGTATGAAGAACAAGCTCTGTTGCCGCATCGCAGTACGACCCATATCGAGTATTACTTGTGTCTGGAAATCGACTCGAATAACCAAAGGTTTTCTATGGAAGCTGTTAGCATATATCCTAAAAATATAGCATCCCGTAGAGTACTCACTTTAAAAAAGTCATCTACTGTATACTGGTAGCCTTTCTTGTCATCTATATTGTTAAACAATGCGCCAGCTAGACTTGCTAATTTGATTCCTCCTCGTGTAGCCTTATCTTCAGCATTTGAATGGACCAATTCTCCACTATCGAACTTGTTTCTAAGTGCACCCGGGGGTAAGAACCCTTGAGATTCCCAAGCGCAAGCCATCCGAGCGACTCCGCCTTTCACAGCGTTCAGCTCTTTGTGCATACAGCGACCAGTCCACGCAAAGAAGTCAATTTCAAACTGAATTTCTGGACTGTGCTTTAGGAACTCGCTCTCGCCAATCCATAGTGCCAACACAAGCCAGGCATCATGTATCAGCGCAGCCTGTTTATCCGCAGGTAGCTCTCGCCAGTCACTGATGGTATTACTGGCATCGTCAAGATAGTTCGAGACTATGCTGAGATGTGCTTCAGTTGACATATTCTTTAGCACAGGTACAGCTCGATGCTCTCGGTCTGTAATCCTCTTCCATTGCTGCATGAGCTCTTGGAAGCGTTTCTGATCGGCAGCATGATCGGTGAGTACACCCCGTAATTTTGGTGCTACTAGCTTGCTGTTAACGCGGATATTCTAGCCGGTAGGGCTGTTCATGAGTGCCTTGCAACATGCATCGATTGAATGGATCCATCCGTCGAACTGATTTTGTGCAGTATGGTTTAGAGCTTTCTGCACTCCAAGAGTTCGGAGAACAGGCTGGAGTGTCTCAGCCAGTTGCTCCCCCTTAAGATCTGTCTCAGTGTGAGACTGTATATACATCGACTTCGCCTCATATTGGTGATTCTTTATGCTTGTCCCGTCGCCGCATATAGTGAAATCTACAAGATATAATCATGAATAAGCCGCATTTTCATGGTTTGTGATTGAATATACCTACATTTTGCTTGATCAAGCTCATAAGCGACCTGCATACGAGCTTGGATTAGCCCTTCTAGCATAATTTGGGCTATACTACGTGCGCTAACGGACCCAACAACCTTGATACCCAGACCCTCGGCATTGATGTTGATTACACCTGAGGCGTGCTCTGTCCCTATTCCTTTACAGGCAAGCTCCCGTAGTATGTTTTGTACCTCGGGACGTATAGCTCCTCCCTTATCCTTTAGACTATATGCATGTGTGTGGTACTCCGAAGGGACTGGCGCTATGGTACTACGGCCTTCCTTGCGGTCTCGTCGTTCAACCTTCTTGCGCAATGCTTCTTGGTAAGGTATATTTCTTTATTCCGAGCTGCAAAGCTGGTTATGATGTCGCTCTGCTTGTGTATCTCGAGCAATGATATAGAATACCGGCGTGTATGCGCAGTGTTCTAGAGTACGATAGCTCCTTAGCTAGAGCTGTTAAGCTCGTATGTAGATAGTCGATAATACAATGCATATTCGTTGCTCTTAAGGAGCTCGTATTTATACAGTGAGACACGTATCCTACACATCATCTACTACGTGTGTATGCACGTAGTGATATACATATAAGTCAATCATACACGTATTTGGTACGTGTATGCGTTCGAGTCAGTCGATCCGAGTCATGTACATTTATACTAACTTTGGTAACTTCCATATATCGTAACAGATGAGCGTACAACTGTCTCGGATGCTTGACTAATCTGTTGTTTTAGGTGCTCAATCTGTTGGCGCAGCACTGATATCTCGTTTATACTTGAGTTATCCTGTCGCTTCACCCCTTCGAGCGCACGCTCCGCATTATCTCGCTCTTCGGACACCAAAGAAAGCTGCGCGTAAGCAGAGTCAGTCGCATCCTGTAGCTGTGCAATCTGATGTTGTACGTGTTGTTAGTATGTTTTCTCAATTTCCAGACCTAAACTGTGTCTTACCTTTGATTTTGCCCTCCGTTCTCGCCGTAAAGTGTTCTTGTGCAGCCGCTTCACATGTAAAAGATCTTTGTTAGACAGTCTATTTACATGCCCTGAATCCGCTGTCTCGTACGATCGCTCCGAGTCGATACTGCTTGCAGTGTCATCGGTGCTTGATTTAGCAACGTGAGACTGACTTTGGCAATGAGCTAGAGCACGAGTCTGTGCTTTCTGACGAACAGATCTACCTTTCCTGCGGCGAGAGACGTACTGCACCATGGCGTGGTAGTGGCGCGGTAAAGTTAAGGTGGAAGTGAGGAGGCGT
Organism: Ceratobasidium sp. 428; assembly: GCA_019623705.1. NCBI lineage: Eukaryota > Fungi > Basidiomycota > Agaricomycetes > Cantharellales > Ceratobasidiaceae > Ceratobasidium > Ceratobasidium sp. 428. Next base: position 41,654 of record WSTJ01000018.1, read on the forward strand.
ACGAGGATGACTGATAGCCACCGGCTTATATAAGCGTCGATCATGCTAGAAAACGCATGCACCTTCGAAAGGTTGTGCGTCGTTTTCGGTCGCACCAGCTTCAAAATCTTCCTCGTAAGCTGTTATATGTGTCCAACACATGCTGTAGTGGATGGTCTTGGCGCCAGTTTATTTTTTGTCCAGTCGCTACCGAAGATACAAATGCTATCTTATTCACAACTCCGCGAATACAGAGATAAAGGCCAGAACCGTCCTCCGGCGAGTTTACAATGAGTTACCAGCACGACCTTAGGGTGCTATACTCGGTTGTGGGTGAGTAAACTTGCAGGACCGTGCGGCAACACTTGACACACACTATTGCAAATAGGAAGGGACATTCCGCCCGGACACTTTTTGCTTACGTGTACTGGACCATTGCCGACCCCCATCAAACATCCATATCATCCAAACTCACCTTGACCAAATTTTCTGTACCCGCTCACCGGGCGGAAAGCTAGAGCCTCGTACTGCGCCAAAGTTAGGAAGCCATCAGCACGTCGAGTCGATCAGACCACTGAGGATATTGGTTGACATGCCGCGTCGGACCAGGTGGACGCTAACCGGCCGTGATGTTCCAAGGCGGAGTTTTCCCCTGGCCAGGAGGCGCTGTAGCCGGACGAAAAGCTACACGGTGAGCTCTTCGTGGCGAGTATGGGTGGGCGTGGAGCCGATCGAGGCTAACGCTTTCCGAGGCCTCCCAGATCATTCGAGAACCTCCATGGCGTCGACAGGCGCATATGTTCACTCGTTCACGGCGTGCACCCAATCAGCTACGGCAATAGTAGATGCTTCCCCCTGGATCGGGGACACGCTACCCCTTGTTTGTTCTCAACGCATACCGGGTGGATCCTCAGCCGCGAACTCGTCCCGCGTCCACGAATCGCCGGACCGAACACCGTTCGACGCTCCGTAGGACCTAAGTCACAATGCGAAAACCCTCGAATCATGGCGTCCAGACTCGTTCCCTAGTCCCTTGCCTTAGTATTGGCTGACACAGCGGGGCGAGGAGAAGTAGTGAAAGCATCTGGTCTTCGGTTTGTCAATCTCCCGATAACTCTGTAGGCCAAGGCGAAGATAAAGGAGAGGAAGCTACAAGTGAAATGCGGGGTTGATCGTCTTTCTATGCTAAACATGCAAAAAGACACTGAACAGCTAAACGTGGTGTTGCGTAATAGCAATTTAGGATACGACCCCTGGATGCAAAAGGCTGACTGGTCACGAGCGAGTACTGCAAGCCATTTCGACTGGTTGTTATGCGTATGATTTAGGCGTGCTACAGACCATTGTGGGAGCTGGAGGTGTACAAACAGGCATCACCGGAATGACGGTGAGATCATTCTTGGGACACTAGGACCAAACTAATTAGCAAACCGGCGTTTGGGCAGGAAAAAAGAGCAATATAGACGATCTCGGCCTAAACGATATAAAACGGCCGGAGGCCGTGCGCGGTTGGGAGACGAGTAGATGAGTCTAGCTAACGCTGGTTGCTCTTCGACACTCCGACCGGGCGCAGCTAGGTTGGCGCGGAACTTGACATCAATCAGCTCAGGCGAGTTCAACAACTGTAATCATGAGGAACTGCCGTGAGCTAATCAGGCGCTCGGAACTAGGTGACTCTTGTTCGACAAACTTAAAAAGATCTTGCCACCTCTGGCTCTAACCTCCCCCTCATATCACTCCGGATCCTCAAACATCTGGCAGAGCGGCCGGTTTTCTGGCCCGCACTGCGAGTTTGGTCGTCCCTCCTCACCGAATGTGTCACTCCCCCAGCATTCATCCCGGTCAAAGTTCGATATCTGATGGAGTAGGCTTATGGTTTTCTAGCTCAGTTCGCGTCGTCTACTATGAGTATCAGCCACTGGAGGAGAAATGTGCTTGAAAGGACTGCCTCGAGGAATGCGCATCTTGGAAGAAGGCTAAAGATGGTTCTTGCAGGAGGCGCTCAAAACGTAACCTCCGAACTCCAAATCGGGAAGGCGTGCTAGGAAGTCTGTCATACGAGTGGCATGAGAACTATCATATTGTAGAGTGTCGCCTTGAGGAGGGCAATGGTTATAATCGTGTACTTCTATTAGATAACAATTCAAACTATTTGGCTGAAACGCGCAAGCGCCGGCTATCAGGTACACAACGCACAGCCACTGATCCACTTCGGACTCATTCTCAACCACGACCATCAGGTGGTTACATCGCCGGTCTCTCCGTTAACCTTTCCGATATTTCTTACATCCAAGTCAACAAATCGCCTATAATTGGACTGTTTGATGAAAAAGCTACCCGGGCCCCCTCCTTCGAGTTGTCTGACTTGCCGGCAAAGGTAGGTGCGGTCAATAATCAACTACCGAAACAGGGCTACTAAACTGAGCAGATCACAACTGGCATAGGAAGAAAAAGTGCGATAAAAATCGACCGTCATGCATTCGGTGTATCGAGGGGAGGTTTGAGTGTCTAGGCTATGGCTATCGCAGTCCATCAGATGGTTGTGCCTCCTCGCCACCCGGGCTTGATACTGGATCGCCATCCAGATCGGGTAAGCGCCACCGACTGCTCTGAACTTTAGACAATAACAATACGTTTATTGTAGCTCGGTCGTCTCCACGAATAGCCGAAACTGCGGAGGCTGAGAACGTAAGCTGCTTCTACACACCAGCGGAACGAATCACGCATTAGTTTATAACAGAACGTATCGGTTCACATACACTATGACATACACCACGGACCCGAAAAGCTACCATATCCAGCTCCGGACGAACCAAGTCGGACGGCTCTGGTCTATCAAGCACGAAAACCCCAGGCCATCAATTCAGAGATACACATAGGATACTGCCTGCCCCCGAGGTTTATCCCGAACCCCCAGATATCAGGCATGACAGTTCGATTTATTGTGTCCGAATGTGAGTTGACACCCCAATCATAAAAAGTTCTTCGTTCAACCCTCTTACGCAGACGAACCCTTGTTCGAGCTTGTGTTCTCCCGGCCGATGCAGACTCTCATGAGGATCGTTCGAGAGCGATTCGTTGCACAGGTCACATCGTCAGCCCTGATCCACTGGTCGAGTTACACCGGTGCGCAGATGATCCGTACGCTTCGACAAGATGGAGAACAAGCGGATATTCAACGATTTTTTCCAATGCTCGATCGGCTGGACCGGATTGCAACCGAGTCCAACAACGACGTATCTTTGGATGATTTGGCACGGCGCCTGTGTGGCGCTCTAGAGGTGCGTCACTTCTCCATTTAAACATCCCTATAAACACCGCTAAACTCCAGCACTATCCAGCTCATGTTCCTCAAACACATTACTGCAGACGTCAAAACAGGATATGCTTTGCTTCGTCGCATGGCACCGTTGTTTATGCAAGTCGCGTCTGCGGATCCAACGCTCTGGCCTCGTGATCCTTCCTCGAACGGAATATCTCTTGCGCACGCACTGGCATGTGGCCAGTATGAAATCGGGCGATTCATATTCGTCGATATGATCACCAGTCTTATGTCTGGCCTACCCCCTCTTGTCGAGTATGATACTTCTCATCCGGTGATTCACACTCACGGGGGGTACCCGATGGAGCATATTCATGGTTGCCCAACTCAGTTCGCTTTTTCGATCGTGAGGATCAATCAATGGCGAGCGCGGCATCCGCACGGTGGATCAGAAGAGAACGCCGATTGGAGGGCAATCGAAAAGGAGGTGTGGGAATGGTGCCCTTCTTGCGAAAATGGCGCCGATTCAGAATCTTTGAGGCTGGTGATGAGACTCGCACTACAAGAAGCGTGGAGACATGCGTTACTAATATACTTGTACATGGTGATTTCAGCTATCTATTCTCTTTTTGATCACATCAGACTGACAACCGCGCCTAGGGAATGTGCGGCGTGACAAGCCACGACTCACGAGTCCAATCGTCTGTCCAACAAATCAGCGATCTCCATACGGTCATAAAATCTCAAATCGCTGCGGGGATGCACCTATTGGTTCCGCTACTTTTAGTTCGCCCCTTTCCTCCCAGCCTTTGAACTGTGACTAACGATCGGATGCCAGGCCGGCGTTTGTACACGAAGCGAAGCAGATCGCAATAAGTTTCGTGCTGTTGTCTCGCAGACCGGAACCCATAAAACATGGCTACTGAAAAGCATGAGGTTTACGTCTCTGTTGGATCATCTATGACATGGAGTCGCGGTGAATGGTGGGCCAGTTACATGGGACGACTACGTGAGGTCGAGGAGAGCGGTAGTGGACATGAGTGTATAGAGGATTGCGGGTTGGTGGATCGTATGCTGTATCTATATGGTTGTTAGTTCAGACTGAAATGTATCCTTGTTTATTGCTTTGCCCTCCCTTGCTGGTTAAGCAGTGTGTGTAGCAGATTCTCGGTTTTACTATTGCGTTGGGCTCGGTGAAAACCTATGGTATCTCATGTCATAGAACCAAGACGGTATGGAGAAAATTTAAGCCTGGACGGAGAGGTATGGATTTGAACTCGGTGGTACGCATATATTTTGTGGTGTATTTACTGCGGTTTGCAAAAGTATTTTCCTAAGCGCCGAAAAATTTTGTCATTCGGTTGGGAGCTCTGAACACGAAACCTCGTTTTACCCAAAGGTTCTGGGTCTGAATCGTAAGATAACTGTGGATTCGTACTCTCCTTGCGATTCTGCATCGATTGACGTCTACCATGTACAAAAATACCGAGTAGTTACAAAGTTAGCTGTTTCGCTAAAACGTACGAATCTACGTTCAAACAGAAAGGGCAGGAGCTGATTATTTGCACAGAAGGTTACTGGGACATTTCGAAGCTCTGGTGCTAGCTGATAAGCCTTCTGTACACTCTGGCATGACATAGACGAGGGGCAGGGGTTCAGGAGGTGAGCGACTCTGTGTATCTAGCCTGCAACGAGCCGACTACCTCCCTTGATGAGCACACTGATAGAAGGAGTCAATAAGCGTAGTTATGAGAATTTTCAGAGCCGTCACTCGTCTCGTTGCGGTACTGTGGCTCTTGGCAAAACGACCAGGTTTTTGATCACTTGGTATTTTTGTACAGGGTAGCCGTCAATCGATGCAGAATCGCAAGGAGAGTACGAATCCACAGTTATCTTACGATTCAGACCCAGAACCTTTGGGTAAAACGAGGTTTCGTGTTCAGAGCTCCCAACCGAATGACAAAATTTTTCGGCGCTTAGGAAAATACTTTTGCAAACCGCAAATAAGGAACCGGAAAACAAATAACCAAAAATTGCGCCAGACCGCCAAAAAAACATGAGTCAACTTTGAGGCGGACAGGCTACAGTGGTAAACTAGCTCGCAGTTGATGCTGCAGTTGCTGCCGGCGGCGACGCTGATGCCATTATCATGAGTTATAATCCGTTCGCCCTAAGCCAGTAACGGACGTACGTAGGCACTGATACCACCACTCTGGCACCGTACAGACGTTGAGCAATAGTTCGGATAACTTCAATGAATACATATGGCATACCGTTAAGTACTGTGCAGGTCGCTCCAGCAACGCAGGTGGTCGGGCCTTTTAAGACAGTATACAACTACATCTGCAAAATCCTGTTTTCTCTTTGAGCGCTCATGAGCGCTCAAAACCCGCCTGAGCCGGTGAGCCACCCCCCCCCTATCTTAGGTGCTCACTGACCATATTATCTTAGCTTAGTGATCAATCATGATCGCGCCACTCGTAGCAATTGGGCTCCAGATAGCCCGATACGATGTCTCATTATCCCTTGTTAGCGCATGTACCGTGCTCATGAGGCTCATGAGCTCCCTGCGTGCTCATGAGCTTCATGAGCTCCCGAGTGGTTATCATGAGACTCATGATCGCTGTCCGTATATAGAGACATATGTAGATAATTACCGTATTTATTCATATACAGCCTCGGGCAGATAGTATGTGGATGAATTGATAACATTAAAAGCGCAGTATGTACAGGCGTTGTACAACAATACTAGTGGGACTAAAACACCTCGGTTATACGGGAATGCTATCGAAAAACCGAAGCGAATCAGTGACGTGCGGGAGTGGGTACTAGTGCTTGACGTACCGGACAGTTGTCGCAAAATTTTGGCTCGATTAGTGCCATTTGTATTAAACCTCGTGTGTGTGTGCATCGGCAACATGTTAGTGCTCGTCGCTGAGCGATGTTGTAATTGTACGTACCATGAGAATCGTCACGCGAGGCGAGCGAGCCGGGACGGGCGAGGTTTGTGGTCGAGGTCGAGGCGGAGGATATGCTTGCTGTTGAGGGCGTAACCGGGATCAGATGATTATCGCCCGGCGTCTGCGGTTGTTCAACATAGTTAGCTGAGCGCGGAGTCGGTGACAGGCCCAGGATGGGCGAGGCTGGCGGGGATTTCGAAAAGCGTGAGGCCAACGGCTTGAGCTGTTCCGGTCTGGGCTAGTTAGCGCACGGAAGGTGAAAGTCGAGTGGTTGGGTGGGTATATCGAGGCGTTTTCCCTTCTTGCACTTCGGCCTTGGACTCGGCACGCGCAGGTTGGGACATAACGGATAAGCAGAGCTGTGGTCGTTCGTGAAACAGAAGCAAAGGGGCGACGTACCTTCTTGGCCATTGCTAACTCATGTTTTAATGCTTATGCAGATCGATCGGTGACGCCGCGAGTCGGGGGTACGGTGGGCAGCTTGTGGTAGCGAGCGCAAAGAGTAAACGTGACGGACTTGGAGATATAGACGAACCACAAGCCATGTCTGGGGCTTGAGGTATACGCCGTGGATTGTGGAACACCAGAGAATACCGTAACTCTAGTTTCCAAACCTGGCTTATCTCATCGATCGAGCCACTGATCTCGGAGCGATCGGCTCTAAGACCGAGCCACGACGCCTTGCGTATCTACCTAGCATCTACCTTGCCTCACCTCTCCCCAAACCCCTTACTCGACTCTGACCCCCCCACGCCAACCAACCCTCCTGCTCCCGGTATGTGAGCACAACCGACTCAAATGCACCGTATCAAGCCCCAATCTCGAGCATAGCTGCACGCCGCGTTTAATAGGTGAGCACGACATCATCTTTTTAATTACATATTTAACGAGCTACATGAACACGAGGTCAAACCGCTCGGAGAAAGAGAGAGAACAGGGCCGAGAAGGAGAAATAGAAGAGGAAGACACAAAGCGGGAAGGTGAGAGCACGACATCATTAGTGGCTCAAATATTTCGACGATGCTAATTGCTTGAGATTCGGCTCTCGAGCGCCGCGCCCGCCCATTGCGCTACCTGCGCCCCCAACCTCACGTCGCCTCACATGTAGCGCGTACGGTAAGTGTTGATACTTATTTCTTATATCTGATGTTTTATTATAGCGTACTAATTTTCTTGCTAGCGCCAGGCGAGATGCGCGGTGTTGCCCGGCACGTAAATGTATGTTTGCACCATAATCATCGAACGCTTGACACTCGTTCACTTGTTTTGTATTCATCCGGACTTGTCTGTCGCTATTCTACTGTAGAGTGTACATAACTATAATAATATATTCGTTGTCCCTCACAAGCACGAGACGGCTGATGTGTCCAATTTAATTTATGGATCTGGTATACGGCTCACGAGGCTCAAAACCCTAGGTCTGGGCCTCATGAGTATCCGTGAGTAGCCTATATCGAGCTCATGACACTCATGAGCCCCAGAGTGATTCTCATGAGGCTCATGAGCCGCCGGGATTCCCATGAGCACCATGAGCCCATGATTAGGCGGTTGTGAGAACTCCGTGAGAACAAGTCATGCGTTTGTGAGTGCTCCGTGGCGTTAAACGAGCACTCACCACAGCGCCGGCGCTCAGTGAGCGAATCGCATTTTGCAGACGTAAATAACCCAGTCATAATGTATACAGAAACAGGCAGAGACCTACCCGACCAAGCCTTTCCGCCACATAGAGCATACATGGGCTGCTGAGCAGCGACAGCCGATGCCATTACGGCAACAACCAACGTACTAGCGGAAATCGATCGATACATGGCAGATCTAAAAGGAATAAAGGGCACGATATCTCAAGCTCTTTTTGCCAAGCAACCTTTATATCTAGTGCCACGGCAAACTAGCCGGAGAGTCGGAAAATCTCGACGTTACTCGGGCATGACCTTCCGTACGCTCCGGGGGCTGATCGTACATGTGTTTGGGCAGATGAGTGGGCCGGATATCACATGTCGACTCAGTAGCCAAAGAATCTAAGAGGGATACGTCAGAGAAAAACGGTTTCGAAACCTAGCCTAACCTAACTAGCAGGGTTCGAATTAGGGAAAAACTGTCTAATTCAACCCAAATTAGTGGCCACCCACATCAGGAAGCGGTTTATTCGCTCCGCCAAAACTAAAACCGAAGGTTTTAGCTAGTAGACCCTTAATCCGACAGTCTTTAGAGCGGAAACCACTAAAAGGAGTGAAATTAGCGGGTCCAGCATGTCACGACGACCCGATTAGTTGTCGAACAACTAATCGTACGGGTCCCGGAGCCAACGCCGAGCGAATTAGTTCAGGCATCACCCGTCTCCCCGCGATTAGCAGACGGGGAACTAACCGGAAGTCCGATTAGTGGCCCAGCCAACTAATCCGCCCAACGATTAGGGGGGCAGGGAACCCTGATTAGTGGTAAGGCAACTAATTCAGCACGAATTAGTTGCGAGCTGGAACGGTTAGTTCTTTTGATAGTACTAACCACTGCTGCTTATAGTCCGTTTGCAGCCTCCTCGTTCTTTAGGGCCGACTGGACGGGTCGGACTTAAGTGCTTGAACATCGCGGGAGTCGGCGCTTACCTTGCGCCGGTTCCATTTAAGGCGCCACAGGCGTTAGCGTGTTTCACTCTTGACCACGACCAGTCCATACCCGCCGTCGGGTACCCCTGCACCCGCCGCAGCACCTGCCACGGCCGTCGCTCACCCACCGCCCTCCCATGTCCAACCCGCGATTGGCGCTGCTATTGGACATCCAACTCGCCGCTCACCGTAAGTCTAACATCCTTTTTTTCGTTTTCCCTGCCCAATGCTGACAGTCACCCGCAAGCTCTGTTGGTTTTGCCAGGTGCCTGGCGTCGCATCAACCTAGTAACCGTAACACCAACCCTAGTGAGTCGATTGAGCCCACGAGCGTTCCCTACTAATGATGGTGCTCTAGGTCTACAAAATAGAAACAACGGTTGCAGGTAAAGACGGGGAAGGGACCCAGCCGCTCTCACCATTGTTTTACTGTTTCTTACACTCTACGATGTAATATACGCGTCTGTCAATATCATATTCAGTTTTGTCTATCTAGCCCGTACAACCCAATGCTCAACCGATGCATGCTAAACGAATAATAGTGAGCTAAAATAGTCCCAGAGGACGAAAACACAACTAATTTCTACCTAATCGGCCTCTAAGAGAACTAATTCATCCTGATTTGTCCCATATTAGCAACGCCCGGACACTATTCGACGACTAACCGCACTAATTCAACGGATTTAGACGTCCAGCCAGCTAATTCGCTCCAGTTAGTTCCCGAGAGCTAATTGACGTCGACATGAAACGCCTCTTCTAATCGGCCAGGCCCAGAACCCATCAAAAGTAGGGACCACTAATCCGGGCTGAATTAGTTGACACCTTGGCAAATCAAACTAATCAACTAATTCCCGCAGAATTAGATAACTTCTTTTTTCCTGATGCTAGCTGATAGCCGATAAGTCGGAGCCACGTAGGCAGTGGCCAGGAGAGAGACAGATCCCATTGACGCGTGAAGCCAGGTGCACGGAGTTCTGATAGTCGCTGGTGGCGGAAGAAAGTCGGCAAGGTTGAGCTCCAAGCATGAAAACCATTTTTGCCCAGACTATCACCGAAAAGTAGGTTGGAAATCCAAGGCAGCTTAAGTTCAATTCTTGGGAGGCCTGGAGACTGGCGGTTCTGTTTACCTATTACTGCTTTTATCCCGCAAAATGAGTTCATTCTGTGTATATATGCGTACTAAGACTTGAGATGAACTCGTAATAGTCACTGGCATACGTCATACCAAACCAAGCTTTTCACTGATTTGACGGGAGCACCAGCTAAATACAGATTATTCAGTCCGCCCCACTGCATGATTTGTGCACGGAATACAAAAGCACTTGCCGCTTCTGCTTGTAAGCCAGCGTAGGAGATTCCGACGCTCTCTATCGTATAGTTTCCTGCCCCAGAGGGCATATATAGTATATACTTCGCAAGTATTCGCTTCGAAGGCAATATTTAACCTATGTTTCAGCAGCGAGCGATTCGAGAAACATGCTTCAGTTTAGAAGATTTTGGGTCATAGAGGCCAGGTTTTGAACTGTAATCTATCTCGTGGCACACACATACTAAAGTCAATCTGTCCAATCCATTCAGCTATATAGCCTACATTGATTGATGCGCAGAACTAGTAGAAAATAGTATTGCCAATCTTCCAGAGGAAACAGACTGGCACGTACTAAATTCAAACGCAAATCTACGGCAAGAATTAGTGTCTCGAATCCTGCCTGTCAAGTATTTTATGTATACCTGCAGTGCCCGTAGAAAGACAGAGGCTAGAGGACCCCATACTATTCGGATGTGACCTTCCCCGCCCTTACGTAGCTTATTGCACATGTATTTATTCCGGCAAGCAGTCCAGAGGTCGCACAAGGGACGCCAAAGAGTTTGGAGATTGGAGCTAATGGGGGATAATTTGGAGTGCTCAGGATAAGATTAATACTTTTTTAATGCCTAAGGCCAAGCATACAAAGTCCCGATACCCGCTCGCCACAGAACTAGGTCAACAGGGTCGAACACCCCTCGGAGAGGCATTCACAGGCATCCAGTACGCCGAGAGTAGCAAGCACGGAGCAACTACACGACAGTGACTAAGTACTCGCAACCGAGAAGTGCGGACAATGTGACAGCTAGCGGAAACTAGTTGGTAAGATATAGGAGGTTTATTCGGACCCAGGCGGAAGCTCCAAGGCAGAGAGTGGCAAGCTGATACAAGAAACAGCCTGACGGGCTGATTCCGAGGGTATACACTTATGCTTAGCCAACAGCTTTGTAGCATTCTTATTTCTTGAGAGACCAGCCGGAGGTGTGGTGTGCCGAGGATGAAGCGGAGGCACCAGTGATTTAGGTTTTTTCGAGTAGGAGCAAGGTAGAACAGTACAGAGGAAGCTTAGATCATGCAGACCTGACCCAAAGTAGACGGAGGTATGGTATGAACCGAAACATATGTGATGAGTTACTAACCGGAACCTGAATACTGGTCTTTGGTCATTGAGATTTTTTGGCAGTAGATAAAGGAGAAACGCGGTATCAGGCAGAAAGAATGAGATAGAACGGAGGATCAGGAGCGTGCCGTGGAATTCGGGTAACAGCCATCAGTAATCGTAAGGAAATTGGTACCAGGCTCGGGGAGCCGGGGATGATGACCGCCCGACTCAGCTCCGAATCAGATTCTGGCATCGTGTAACACGGATAACGTCGAGCGAGCTAGAATGCTCTTTCGGCTCGCTTGGTGCATAGTAGACCCATCACTGATTGTATGGCGTGGTCTCTACTTGCTTTCTGTCGCTGGTTGTTGTGGCGGAACAAAACAGGATCCCGGCGCTATGATCGTGCAAATCACGTGTCATCCTCGGCGCTTGATTTGCTACCAATCTAAGCGTTTCTCTCACTTTTCTTCGATACCCGACTCAGCTCTGGCTGGGTAACTTGAGTTTCCGGAAAAAAAAAGAACGCATTGCGAGAGCTACGTAGCCAGCTCCGAGTTTAAACAAAGGAGGTTCAGACATCGCGCATATACGCGCCAATGGTGAGCATACAGTACCTTGGTTCTCGAACATAAGTACGTGCTTAACGCGCAAGTTTGAGTGTGGTCGTAGTGCACGCCAAGCTACATAAAGATACACTGGTTCTCTAAGAATGATACATATTCTATATGTCTGCAAAACAGAGTCCGGAAATCCGACGTCTCAAATGAAAATGCGAAAAAACCTAGGACGAATCAACCCCAGCGACGAACACAGGAACACTATCGTCCTCGTCCTCCAGAGCAGCCACAGCGGGGTCGGGCGCGGGTACTGTCGGATCCTCGTCACTGCCTGCCCCAGTCGCGTCCTTCCCGCTCGAGGAGTCGTCGGTGTTCGTTCCGTTCGATGGCGCCTGCGCCTCGAACGGTTTGAACACCAAGACCACGCTTTCCGGCTTGTCCTTCTCGTTCTCGCTCATCACAGCAGCCCCCGACGACCCGGCTTGGACAACGTACGCTCGTTTCCTCTTCTCGTTCCCAGTCTCGTCGTTCCACAGCGGGCGCACGGCCTTGTTCGCACGATTCCATCCAAAGCTCTGGCTCGCATGTGGAACACTCGTCACCCCGTCCGTGACACAAGGCTTGACGGCCAACGCACTCTGTCCACCTGTGCTGTCGTTATCGAAGGTGGCGCAGTAGGCCTGAACCTGCCCGCTCGTAGCGTTGACAAACGCCATTTGAAGCGACACGACATGTTCGGCCGTTGCGTTGGTGTTGTTGAACTGCGATGCAATCGCGAAGGACGTTGGACGACCAGAGTCGACAACGTAGATCGTCGAAGCATTGCGCGAGGACGAGGCATCGAGGAAGAACTGGCTAGAGCCCGCCTCGGAACCGGATTCTACACCTTGAGCCGAAGCAGAAGGGTGGGGAGAAAGAATAAGGTCACCGAGGATAGGGCCGAGGATCGGTAGACCACCGAGCACATCCGAAAGGGTCCCACCAATAAGCTGGATAATCCCGCCGATGCCTGGGATACTACCGAGGATAGGCATCAACGGGTCGAGGAGACCACGTCGATTGAGTTCGTGGAGAGCAAGAGCACGAGAGAGTTGTTGGACTTCGTGCGACGTAGCATGAGCAATGATCAAGCCAGAACCGTACTACGTAGGAAAAATTCGTAAGTAAAGTAGTGAGATTGAAAATAGGGGTAACATCATACCTGGGAATCAATACGGAGTATTGTCCTCCGAACATTGTCGCCGCCGTCCTTGCCGGTAAATACTCCAGTAACATGATCTGCCAGGGCAACGTCTGCGTCCTCGGCGTAGAGTTCTTCGTTCGGGTCTGGCTGGTCGATAGGGTCCTCAAGACTGCGACGACTAGCGCCGGCGCTGGAATCGTCGGACGTCATACGACGGCTTGCGCCCTTGCCAGAGGCGGCGGCCGAAGCGGGAGGCTGAATGTACACAGCCTTGGTATCGGCCGGCTGATCGTCTTCTCCCTGCTTGTCCTAGCGCACATTAGCGTTAAAACAAAAAAAGAAGTATTCATAAATCACCTCATGATGACGGCCAAGTATCCTCGAGTTTGACACAACCGGAGTGCGAGGCCGCATATGAACCTTGGCGACACCCGGAAGATCCACGTCCACAACATACCGGCGGTCCTGGTCGCCCGAGAGGGGATTGGGAGCAGCGCCGACCGCCGAAGCGGTGATAGCAACGAGGAGTGATGCAAACTCTGGAGTCAAGGCAATCATCTTGAGGTGAAGAGGGTGGCTAAGAGGGTGGTCGGGTTGAGGAGGGTGGTTGTTCGACAGAGGCTGAATGAGCAGGCAAAGGGGTTTATATTATTTTCGGTGAACACCAGGAAATTTGAGAGATTTGTATCCTCAGGGGCAGCTGGTCCAGTTAGGGGTAAATTTCCAACGGCAATCTAACCGGAACGTGATCGACAGGGGCCGGATAATTCGATCAAACGCAAATTGACATAGTTCTGTCAAGTGGGTGCATAGCCATTCGTTCTACTTCATCCACATCTGCACGTAGGCAAGCTTCAGCTAGAAATAGTTCATTAAAAACGGACTACGCACTTGAGTCTCAGGCTAGTCCACCTCCATAAATTACGTATCGGTCCTCTAGCCATTGAGGTAGCGTGCGTTGAGTTGAAATTTTTTTAGTTGCTCTGTGTTGGGAACGCGAAATCGGTGAGAGGCGGGAACTGCGAGAGACGCATCAGCCATGGCGGCGACAAACAAAAACAAGATTTCTCACACGGCACGTGACCACCCAACGCACCCGATCAAACAATCAAAGGCAAGCCCGTATGCACCATATACCATATACCAAAGTTCAATATGTGCGTGTGAGATCTCATGTTTCACGATTGGTTTTGCCCGATTCTCCCTGTCCATAGTCCTGCCGTCAGCAGTAGGTTTTCATCTCAAATCGGGCGTGCCCAGGTAAGAACTATCACGAAAGTTTGGGGAAGGGCGAATGAAGAATAAATATTGTACATACAGGACATCAACGTGATCACAATACATAGACATAAGCGAGGTGACCAAACCTTTCCATGACGGCTTCGCGCGAACGCCAAACCAGCTGAACTAATCTATTCCGGCCACGGGTAGAGCAGCCCTCCTCGAATTAATATAATCATCCCACAATATAGGCCGACCATTTGCTGCCGCTCCGTGCCAGAGATGATCGAGTATGGGAACGTAGTCCGCCCCTCGGTAAAGCCATAAGTTGTTGTCGACACAGGCGAGGCGAGTCCGAACGAGTGCGCGCTGGTTCTCGAGATGTGTACACGCACCAGCCTTGAGCGGCGGTCAGTAGATCTTGAAAACCGAAGCGAAGGTATGTGGACTTACAATCATGTACTGCCCAAATAGCTGAATTTTCATCATTGTTGGTCCGTCGCATTGAATGGTTCCGATTAGGCGAAAGATTTGTTGTACAGCCGCTCGGACTCGAAGGTCGTCTGACCGGAGTCCACAAACCGACTAACCAAATGGTTCACTCAATGTTTTCTGAAATTAAAAAAAAAACGGACCATGTACAGGTAGGCCAACAACGCTTGACGCCAACCCTCTTGAATAGCCAGCCTGGCTACTGCTTTGCATGAATCTTCCCTAGGTTCAGTTCTCAGAGGAGCTTCCCATGCCTTTAGGCGCTGTTCAAGGTCGTCCCACGGTTGAACCGGTCCCAAAATGTATCTCTCGGCAAAGCGCTGGTTGATTTCTGCAAACACTATTAACAATTCTGGAGGACAACCGTGGAGCCACTCGATAGGATACGCATGTGTCTTAAACGCGGGCGTGGAGGTGTCGTATTGAACCGTCTGGGGTAACCCATAGACCATTGCACAAACAGCATCCAGAATGACGAAATGACCAAGTTCATAGCAAGTAGTGGCAAGCGCGTGGGCGACAGATATCCTAGCTCCGAGATAAGGTGGAAGAGTACGATTTGGCCAGAGTGACGGATCCAAGAACACCATTTGCAGGAATATTGAAGCTGAGTTCCGGAAGATCACGTAGCAATTCGACCCTCCCGTGAACCTAAACTTGAAAAAAGCGAGCTAAACGCCACATTCTTTGTGTTAGGATCTGTTCTCTCTTTATTGGTCCCACTTACCTCTAACTGACCAGTTAACTGGATCTGACGTTCTGCTACAGTAGAACGGCGCGAGAGCGCAGTGTTCACAGAATCATCCATCCGTATGATCCACCGCTCGAACGTAGTTATCCGGTCGGCGCTTGTGCCATCGAGAACAGATTCAAAAATCTTCGCACCCATAAACAGCACCCAGCGGGCGATCTCGGAAGACTGCAAGCGCCAACTGACATCGTCTCGAACCGTCTTGACTTGCCAATGCCCGGGGTTGAAGAACGAGAGCCGGAGAAATCTTTCATCTAACCCAAAATGTTTAACGAATTAAAGCAAGCGCTGTGAAATACTCACATTGGGCCATAACAAAGTTAATAATCGTCTGCATCTCAAAAGGGACTGGTGGCGGATTACGCGAGAGAATAGGTATAGCGCTTTTGGCTCCTGCGCCAAGAGGTATCCAAGGACTGAAGGCCGCGAGAGACTGAGAGGAGTTGCCACCGAGTGATTCAAGTTGATCGAGAACTAAGGTGGGAGACTGGACATTCGAAGACTGAGGTGCATAAGAACCAGCTAGTGGAAAGGATTGAGCAAGCGTTTGCGTGGAAGAGAGCTGTTGATCATCACATAGACACGATTGGTGGTTACTATCGCTAGTAATGTTGTTGATATACGATGCCTGCTCTATCGTTTTCGAGCCGGAAGCACTAGAAACTAAGGTTATGCTCTACAAACGAAATGTTAGCCAAGCTGACATTTCACTGAGTTATTGTAGATCCTTGCCTGCGTGTCGTCCGAAGATAAAGCGGTGAGCTTTCGCTTCCCTTTTTCACAGGAGGGAATTAGCGCGGGTAGATGTCGGAAGTATTGGGTGGTTTGGGTCCCTGAAGTATCACCCGTGTGTGGTTTGGGGCGCATTAAAGATGTTCCGTCTTGCTGGTCGTCATATCCCAAACACTCAAATTGACCTTTTAAACATCTATCACAGGTTGGCCGACGAAAATCGCACTTTTTCCGCCTGGCAAGATCTTCGCCTATCAGACAGGAGCTCAACCATCAGGTTTGACTACTCACCTTCTCCGACAAGTAAGACAGCTTTTTCCAACGGGGCCAGGATTTACTTTTCTCGAGCTCATTCAAGATCAGACGGCGGAATGAAAGCAAACAACTCAAGATTCGAAAATTAAATATTAAGTTATGTTTAGATAATTTAGCCAGATCTAAATAGCCAAGTTTCTAGACGCTATACACTGATATGTTGGAGCAATGCACAACCAAGTAGGTTCGACACGACTATGGACTTGTGGTTGATGGGAAACAACTCTCTGCATGTGATTCAGAAGCTCCACGTGCTGTGTTACATGTAACGGGTGTCAGGCTTGGAACTTGAAGTTCTCGATCATGATCTACGCTAGGAATGCTCTACAACTAAAAATTTGGACGAATCCCGTTAGGCTTTCTGCAATTAGTCGTGTGTCGACATCGAGGGGCTCATCCGTGCTCTCTCAAAGAACCCCCACTAGACCGATTTCCCACTCGGTACCGGTATCGGCCCAACGAGAGCGATCTCGAATTTACGACAACTTTGGGTCCAGCAATGAAGATAGACTTGAGCTAGGAGCTACCCCAAGAAGCCGTAGAGACTTTACCTCAAGCAAATCATTGCATGTTGCCAGGGTTCCTCAGGATGTTGCCGACGAAGAATTTCGCAGCGCGTTTTCCGGCTTGAAAGGACTTGTGAAGGCGGAACTGAGTGAGCGCTACTGGAAGTTGCTCTGGCTACGTGACCCAACTTTGCATTCGCCAACATAGTCTTCAATTCGGGTGCGCTTAGGGACTACAAAAATACCACCTCTCGTAATTATTTTCTTTCTCGGCGACTAGGACACCGTGCTCAACGATCCTTTAGGCGGATTCGGCTTTCTTCACTTTGAGAACGAGGATGCGGCTGCCGATGCGGCGTATCAACTAGAAAGGGATCCCGTTCGATTCAGAGGATATGAGACCAAGATCAATCCCTTCACATCAAAAGCGCCAGGTCCGAATCAACCGTGCCACGTTCTTCATGTATCCGGGCTCCCCCTCGACCTCCAATATCTTGAGCTTGTCGAGTTGCTCAAAGAAAAGGCTGTCAATCAAAAGTCTATTCGATTCAGTGCGTATGCGCACTGGTTATGATTATGCTTCTCTGACCCAAAAGTAGTGACCAGCAAGGACCTCAGCTTTGTTGGGGCGGTTGGCATCGCGTTCAGAGACACTGAGTCAGCTATCGACGCAAAAAAATCTCTTATTGGTGCTTCGCTTGGCGGCATGGAACTTCGGGAACACAACATAGAATTTGGGCGGCCGCTGTGGGATGAGAGGCCAACCACTACCCTCATGTTAATAGGCACTCCAAGGGAGCCGCGCGGAGCAGACTGGATGAAGGGTATACTCGCATCGATTGATGGTGTTACTCGGTACAAAGTCGGTTTGTATCCTAAATTGCTTCATTCAATGATAGGGGACTGACTTGGAGTAACTTAGTAAAAGATCCGGAAACCGGAGATTACAAGTTAGTGTTCCATTTCACTGTACATTCCGCGTCAACTTAACGATCTGCTTTGCGTAGGGGGGTCGCTATTGTCAATTGTGAAGATATCCCGGGTGCATGGCGGATTCTCGAGTATTTCAATCGAAAATACCCAGCATACAGGGTTGTGTTCATCAGCAGTAGGGTCGAGCATGAGCAAGTATGTGATAACACTGATATCACGCTAGTCCTCTTACCAATTCGCTCTTCAGAAACTCGAAAACCAAGGAAGAGAACGATACCATCGCGCGCGTGGCCAAGAACGACCCCGTGAAATATTCCAATACGACCCCGATCGAGATTTAAATCTCACACGACCGACTTCATACAAAAGGTTCAATGTTAATTCTGATCAAGGGCAGAAGCATGATCGTGGTCGAGGCAACTGAACGAGGAAATGTTGTACTTGGGTGTATGCACTCATACGAACTAGACCCGAATATTGATCTTATTTCATTCCGATCATGCGCGCTTCATACTGCCCGTTTCGGCGATGTTCGATCGCCACTTACCCCTATATCGAACTCCGTAACTCAGATAATGGTGAGTGAACCAGGGGCCAGGCATATGACATTAGGAGGATTAAATAACAGGGGCGCGGGGTGGATTCGGGCTCGTCGAACATTTTCTTTCAGAACACCCCGTTCTCCCTCCGATAAGATGGTTTTTTTCACTCCTCAGGTCATCTCCGCTGCTATTGCGTTCGGTTTAGTGGTCGACGCCCTGTCAGCTACTGCTCCAGCTGGAAACGCCCCAGTCCCAGACCTTCAAGTTCCACCCCTGTCCGAGACTGCGGACAGTGGGCCGACAACCCCAGTCCTCATTTTTCCGGTGAGTCCTCCAACATCTAGTAGCTCGATGTTTCACATACGCTGACTCGGGCCAAATTGATCAGGGGGAGCTTGACAACAAGATTCAGTTATTCTCGCAGCCGTCTAGGCATTCATCCGCAATCGATTACGACAATTCACCATCGCTCAAGAGTCGAAGTTCTATTGGCCCTCGTCGTTTGCGTTCTGACAGGTCTGAGCGGCGCAGAACTCCTAGTAGACGTGACGAGCATGTCCGACTAGAACATATCGAACGTTATCGAGGTCAAACACCCCGCGAAGGAGCGAGCGGAGCTTTTTCACCTGGATCCGATGACCCAGTCGTATCGTCCGCCTCTATGACTCGTCGTGGTGTGTATATGACGAAAGGGAGTGTGAGTACGACCAGGGGAGCTTATTGTCTACTGTTGACACCATGATAGGGTAATCATCGCATAAGCATCAACCCCGTGACCTACTATCTCTCTGACGCCGACCACACTCACGCCTTGACTGCTCGTGGACTTCTTGATCCCATCATCCCGATCGTTGGTCTCATTCCCGGTCTTGAAGGCGTTGTCAAACTAGTTCCAGAACTACTAGGCGGTTTTCTTGGTCCTGCGCTTGGTGGGCTTATTATCTCGCCCAACTCACCTCAGGCACTCGCGGCTTCGAATGGAAATGACACTCTCGAAAGCGAGTCCCAGTACATTCTAGCAGCTACTAAGGGTAACTCATCTACTATATGGCTCGTCGACACTGGTCGTCTTGCACCACCTGATCCTGCGTCTACTCTTGTCTCGAATTCAACAACGGTAGCGAGCGAGCGCATGGTCACTCTGCAGATGGCATTTGTCGATGCTAAGACTGGCGAGTTCGAACCTTACTGCGCAACTTATGAACGTGATCCTGCAAAACCGGTTTCACTGGGCGTCATTCCATGCAAAGACAAGAATCCAAAAGATTCGCAGATGTTCGCGTATAACCCGGAGACAAGCGTCTTGCGCGCGATCTGGGAATCCGTCGACGCTGAGTCGCTTGCTTTGAGCGGCGGAATGTCGAAGAGGCAGTATATGGTTGGAGACGGAACAAACATGACGGCGGAAGGAGCGGAGAGTATGGTCGTAATGATGTTTCAACCAGCGAACGCTGGCACTCTGATGAGCTCTTCTGGAGAGGCTGTTACAGACCCGGCTCATACAACCAAAGAATCACACACCCAAAGCTTCGATGACTCGACCACCTCCACAGAAAACAAGCAACCTCGCGAGTCTGAAGGAGGTGCTCAAGGCAATATGTCTTCGTCCACTAACCCAGCATCTAGCCACTACGACGAAGATGAGACTGCCGCAGAGGACCGCTCGCAAGATAGCGATGAGGAAGATGAGGAAGATGATGACCAGGATGACGATGACGCGGAAACTTTGGCAAGCGCGCCAAATTCGGGAGCCAGCTCCGAGCCAGGCCTCTCGGCTAGTGAAGCGGGTGGTTTGAACAACGGGACGGACGGCACACCTGGCGTTCCCAGCGAGACCGTAGCACCATCCGAATCAGCTGCAACACCTATCTTTGTCAAACATATCGCTTGAAACCCGTCGTTTAGAATGTCCGCGGGATCTATTTAGCGCGGAGGCTATTACTACGCACTCTTTTACGGACCGAACATTAGAATTACTTTTTGTAAAGCTATATTGAATAGATTTTGTGACCCTTATGGTACTTTCGATCCAGGTGGTCTAGCACGAGTAAATCTCCGAAGCGCATACACTGGATATATGAAGCCTGAAGCCAAGTCAAGGCTAGTAAGTAACTCATGTCCACCTCTTTCAAACACCATAAATCGCTGAAATGGTGGAAGTTTAAGCTTCCGTATTCCTCTTCGAGAAGAAAATTTCTAGCTCAACGCTGCTAATCAGACCGCCGACTTGCAACTTCGTAATACAAATGAGTAGTAGTCTGCCTGGAGCCTGCGCACAAAGGTCTCCCATCGCGGTAGACTTCTCAGCTCCACCATGACTGAATTTACCAATAATCTTGTGTGAACAGAAGTGATTGTAGAGTTGCCCCACCACAACGTTAAGCTCCTCGGCATCGTCATGATTGCGTAGCCTATCGGTCAGTTACGATAATGTAGCTTGCAAGGTGTGCGTTCAACGTCATCAATCCCTCAAAATATTTGAATAAAACCCCACTAAAAATATTGATACATGCGTTGGAACGACAGATCGAGTTCGGAGCCGCAACCGAGTAGAACTAGTTTCACGAGCTCACTGCTCCCTCGGGATGCTCTAAATAGTTAGTGCAGCATTATCTAGACCGTATGGTGGATAGCCTCTGGATTTACGCGCTAATTCGATAGGTCGATCACGGACGACGGCATGGAGAACGCCCGGAGTTGATTAAGTCCGAAGCGAGATCGGAGGAAGGCTGATTGATGTGATGATCCCACAGATCGCCTACTGATTGATACTCCACCGTAGAATTACGCAGCTTCATCAGGAGCATAGCCATACGGAAAGATAACAGAGGGCAGCTCTTAGGCGTATAAAATCATGCTAGGCAAAGCGAACCCTCTCCAGAAACCTCTTAACTCAAAAACACTCTTATTTACACACTATGGCTGACGCGCAAACTCGTCAAGGCGTTGCTTGTTTTGATCAAAATGGCCAGCTTTGTTACATTGAGTCTATCACACAGCCTGGAGAGATAGGCAAACTTTTGTTCTCGGTCAAAAATGAATCTGCGGGTAAGCGCTTCGTACCCCGACGCCTTTCCGAGCTGACCGACTGCATGCTGTTGCATAGGTGATGAAAGACACGGTAGAGGCGATGTATATTGGTGTAAACTACCGACTTAAGTACATGGACGAGACAATAACATGAGCGCATAAAGGTGCATATAGACAATAACGCGAACGCATAAAGGCGTTGCTAACGCCTCGGCGCTTGTACCAACAACAACAGGCGAGAAAGTCCCTGCGACCCTCGTAATTTCTGGCCCCGAGTCGATTCACGGAAAGAAGAATTACATTGTGCAAGGTCAAGTTGGCGGAGACACTCTCATATAATCAGCGATCCCATGGGCGGCCCTGGTAATGTGAACGTGAGTCTATATCTAAAATCCTCTCTGCCTGACGATCTTTGAATACTAAGGACATATTTATACTTCAGGTAATCTTGAGCTCACCTGTCCAAACAACCTCTCATCAGGGGGTTGGCAAGTGGGTTGAGTTCCACCATTAACTGAACATAAAACCAATACTTCAATTGTATCCAGTCGTGTAACACCTCTTCAATCCAATTTACATGTTAATTATGAAGGTGTGGGTGTAGCTTTAACCGGTCTCATGATACGTCGCCAATGACCTCATTTGGGCGTATTGGCTATTTAACCCTTGATAAGATCGAGTAAAAGTAGGTAATGGACAACGTTGTTAAAATTCTGACCGGCAACGCTAAAAATCGAGAAAAATGTGAATGTATGCGGTGCAAGTTGGGTGCGAGTGTCTTTGGGGGTGACTCACCGCACGAAGTTAGGTGTAAATACCTCTCTTGGCGAACTGCACCTATTCTACATGATCATCATCCAGGGAGCACCGCCCACTGATGTACAGGCTGAAGCGCCTTATGCTGAGGAGCTATACACTCCATAGTTTTAGTGTAGCCAACCCAGGATTGACAAAAAACAACAATGGTATGGTTCGGTAAAATGTAATTTACACGAATTCGGGAACGAATTCATCACCGTACCACTCCGTGAGGTCGGCCATCTCCAGGGAAGCCGTCAAGGTGTTTATGCGCAAAAGTCATAGGCAGAGAACCCCAGGGATTCTAGACCTAGAGTCAAATAAGGTAGACACTTTGTACTGCGATATAGCTGCCCACCTATCAGCTCCAGAACGGGGTTGTCAATTCGAATTGAATACTGTTAACAAACGCCATGGCCGAGTTCCTCTTATTTACATTTTCTTATTTATTCTTTGATTGAGAGCTTATTGTCAAATAGAGGCCGAGTCCTATAGTTCGACATCAAGGGAAAAGAGGAGAAAAACAGGGGGCTACACAGTTTCCTTTAAGGATCGACATTGTGCCATCAGCACGTGACTGTGACGTCGGGCTATGAAATGCACCTTTTGATCATTCTATGCACCACACCACAACGTCAATAATGGTCCCCCAACAGGCGAACACCGTCCCCAAGCGATTCATCTCCGTAGAATACCACGGTCGTCAGGTGGCTGTCCGCAGAAGTACCAATTACGATGTGTGTCTGCTAGGTTTGCGCGTTCGTGCTCGTCAATGCTGATGGAATAAACAACTCCCAGACCATGCTATCCCTAGTAAAAGAGGCGTTTAGATCTCTTCAATCCGTCGAACCGGAGCGTATCTCGATCTCAGCGTTTGTCGAGGAGCTCGGGGATACGCTCGAAGTCTCAAAAAACATCTGGTCCGAACTCCTGCCCGAATTGACGCACATCACAATTGCTCTGGATAGCTCACCCCCTGTGACGGAAGAGTCCGAGTCTGAACCAGAGCCGGAGGAAGATAGCGTAGACAATAATGGCACTGATGACGACGATCAACCAGAAACTAGTGACGCGGAAGATATCGCTCCTGGAGCTGATGCTGTAAAGGATGAAAGCCAGGATGACGATTCGGATTTCGATTTCCCGTTTGCCGAACTAGCAAGAGATCGGAAGGCTCCTCGAGCCACGCTCAAACCGTTGATGCCATCACCCACGCCGAGTGAAACTTCGAGCGAAGACCACGAGCCAATCGTTCATAGGCGACTTATAAAACCTCGATCCAATCGTTGCTCAACCCCAATACCTGTTCCCAGTACTCTGCCTGACCAAGCAGATTATCGGAAAAGCGCCGAAGAGAACACTAGTGAGTGTTGCTTCTTATTTTTCTATACCCGCCACGCTGAGCCACTCTTAGTCACGATATTCTATTACCACGCCAATAGGTCTACTATGAGATCTGTCTTCATTTTGACGAAGCCGTCGACCACGATACTCGACCTTCAAGAGTACGCCGCAAGGCTATGCACTTTCAAAGGATTCATAATCTCATATCTGTTTCGTGGCAAAACCTTTGATCATTTGACACACGTCTCCGAGCTAGGCGGCGGAGATAAAACCATCGAAGTTAAGATGGAGGATTGAAGACTCCGGCAATAGGATTCCAAGTGGTACTCGCTCCAAGGTTGGTGCGTAGATGAGAGTTGAGATGAACATTATCTTACTTTCATCGATCTATTATTATTTTCATGTAAAGCCACCATGTGGGCCGGGGCTGTTCTTCGTTTACATTTGCCCATACAATGAAATTGCAGTAATTTTTCATGCAGCCAAGTATTGACCGCCGGCGGTGATGCGAGCCTTTTGCATATTCTGAACTCTGAACCCACTTGTACACGACGAAATATATCACAAACGCTGGTAGCTCTATGCTTGGCAGTTGGATGGTGTCCTTGTCGAGTCCGGAATTCAGAACCCACATGGGATTTGGCACGTGAATGTCTGATTACCCTGATGATCTATGATTCTATTTTGATCGATCAAACGCAAATTAAGTGAGCCACAAATCCGTTTTGATTCCGCAATGCACGCATAGCCCCTCGATTCAAATATGATTACTTGCCTCTAGCTCCGAAACTTACTCATGTTGAATAACCGGCGTTCTGAAATAGGCGCACACTCTCTAGACGTCACCACAGGGAATATCTTGGCATACAGGACACGCTTGCTCTACGCTTGCCTTCAGGTAGGCGACACAAATACTAAAATCTACCTGCTTCAACATACAGCATAATTAGAGGGATTAAATTATGATAGATTACATTGAATACAAATTAAGCGAGAGAACTAAGAGCTAGTAATTTCGAGAGCGCGCACCTCCACACGATCTAATAGTTCCATTTCCTTCTTCTGTCTAGGCGTAAGCTCAGGGTATATCAAGTGTCTTTGTAACAACTCTCCAAACTAGATGCTGGGGTTCATTAAATGCCGCTATCGAAAGATGTCGCGCAATGCGTACCTCGTCATGCACCCTAACCTCCTCACGCATGTCCTTCTCCCATTGTTTCAAAGCCAGATGGTCTCCAGACTTTTCTAATCTCGAGTAGGCCTCCCTGACCCGCTTCATATCCCGCCGGAGATAATATCTAGCCGGAGTTGGTTGCTTTTCTGTGGGCAAAACTTCCGCGTACGGAGAGCATGCATCCCGAGACACAAACGGTTTCAAGTGGTAATCGTGAAGCTCCGGGTAGCATTCAACCCTAATCGATTGGAGCGCACCTTAAGTGTTTGTACACGGAGAGTATCAAATATCACACGACTCACTCCAAGACGCAGCAGTTCCCACACAATCGGACTCGTAAGTAAGGTTTGACTCCAAGTCTTGTTATCATCCCACAGCACTATTTGCGAAGTCAATCGGTTATTATGAGCTGGTCAAAGATTTCACACACAGTGCAAACTCTTGTAAATATTAGCGCGGCATACTGTGAGCTGGTCATAAAGGGTGGGCAAGGTGGAGGTTCAGGCACCCTTCGTCCCCAGTTTTGCCAGATTGTAATATTACAGGGGTCTAATAGAACTTCTCGTAAGTGCTTGCAGGTTCGAGTTAAGGTCAGTAGGTCTTCAGGACTAGCCATTGACAGTATCTAGAAAACAATAGATTGTTAAGATTGGAAGGACCTCTACAATAAAATCCTTACATGCACGAATAGTTCGAACGGAAGTTCTAGGAGAAGAAGAAGCGAGGACTCTGGCTCTTGAGGGTGAGATGAATTTGTATGAGTGTAATC